>RQTK01001028.1:48201-60105 GCA_003991915.1 Elysia chlorotica | reverse complement strand
GGGGCAAGGGCAAATGAGTCATCTAAGCCTCTTTGTTGATTGGTTCTGTTTGTTTTTAACCCTGGAGAGCAAAATGATTAGCAAATTCAGCGTCATTTTGTATGCATCTATAGATCATATCATTATATATGAATTGTGTAAAAGAAAATAATTTCTATGTAAATCGCAAATAATATTTACATGTGTATTGAATTGTGTTTAAGAAAATATAAGGAATGGAAAAAGTATGAGTACTAGAGAGGCATGGTAGAGAGCAATAGAGAGAAGGAGAGAGAGAGAGAGAGAGAGAGAGAGAGAGAGAGCCAAATCAACCCGGAGGTACCATCGTGGCTTGCCGTGGCGTGGGTGTGTGTTTATGTGTACATGACTAAGGTGCACGCACTCTAAGACACCCTGCTGTCTCTGGCTAGACAAGGAAAGGCAACTAGGTGTCATGCAGTCGAGCGAGTTCCCAATGTCCCTGATTTGTTTGGCAGGACTCATGTCAATATGTCTCAGTCCAGGTCGAGCAGGAAAAAAGCCCGCTTGACCCAGCACTAATAGTAATAGCTATGCATGTCAAATAAAAGTCGGAAGGATATTGGGAATGGTGTAGCTGTAATAACATAATCAAGGCAAAAGTTTTATTTTGAACTAAGTAAATCTGCTGTCCCAAATAACAAGATAGAAGACTATTTTTCATGAAAGAATCACTGAAACATTTTTGAGTTCTACATATAAATACATAAATGTATATCTAGAACATTAAGAGAAACAGATATTTTTTGCAAGAGTAAATGAGTATGACAGATACAAAATTATCTACCGCTTACATTGGAGCTGATTTGTTTATTGGGAATGGTTTAGCCCACTGCCTGCTGGGGCAGGGAGGCAAAGGTCGGGGATGAGCAATGCCATGGGATCCCTCGATAACCTTAGAGTAGCGCTGGAGATGGTTCCCTGTATGAGAAATGAAGATGTTTTATTCCATGGACAGATTATGATTAAGGTAAGCTTTCCAATTTACACTATTACAGTACATAATTAAACTTCGAATTTCAATATCTTTCCGCTAAATATCAGGGGGGGAAATGTTGAACAATAATGGGAAGAAGACAGATCAGAACTATGATAACTACTCAAGAAATATGTCTCATAAAGAAGCCAATATATGGACTTTAAAACCAGAATCAACATTTCTGATCTTGCACATCTAGCATGATATTCCCACATCTAAAGTTTATGGCATTTTATTTGGAAATAAATTCTTCAAAAAGTAAAAAAAAACTAAATGCAAAAGAAATACCTTCCATCCTTGCTGGCACATCATACAATGGTGGCAAGGTGACTTTCTTTAAGCTTGACAAGACCCCAGGCCAAGAGTCATGGGCAGTGAATTCTAGAAGGGCACTTAGCATCCAGAAGCAGTCTACACAGTATCAAATAATAGAAGCACAAAAATATACTTTAAAAATAAAACGGACAAAAAAAACATTCTTAAACATTTGCTGCTTTAGTAATACACAATGAAAACAAATTTTTAGTTAGCAGGTATTTGGGGAAATTTTCGTTTTTGTTTAATTTTCATATATCTAATCTATATAAGTAAGTATACATAACCATTTTCTTGACTTAAGAATCTTATTAAAATACCAAGAATAACCAGGAACATTTATTATTAATTTCTGTAATATTTTTAAATGATCTTGAAAAAAACAAAGTAATTGGTCAGAAAACATACTTGATCAGCAAGAATTTAAGAAATGAGTCCTATGTCAAATCAAAAAGTAAATCTTGAAGAATACTAGTTGATGTTAAGGTCTAGACATTATCGGTTGTATATGTTAATTAGATCTAGCCTCTAGAACGTTACAACATGTTGGGAGACATAAAAATACAGCATTCAGTTGCATTGCTTTTATTGCAGAGAAAAATGGCAGGAACGAAGTGATCAAAAAGTACAAAAAGAAACTAATATGTTTTACACAACAAAAGAGCTACATAGTGATTGGAGTGCATATCTAACTGATGAGTTTATATATAACAGTTGAAGTTAACAATTTTGATACCATTGGAACCAGGTTTCATCAATGCAAGTATATCGCTATGGAATTATCTAAGCAACCCATATAATTATATGTCCAGACGTTTACCTTTTTGCATATGACTTGAATCCAAACAGTTGGAGTCCCCATACAAAGCCACCCGACCAGCAATGGGTCCTGAGTCAACCTGGTGCAGGCCCAGTATGGGCACATCTGCCGCAGTCCACATGTTGGCTTTCATTACTTCAAACCCTGCAGAACGCAGTCAACAGAGTTTAAGTGATGGACCACATAGGCAAAGCTTGCAAACGAATCAAACAAAAGAGATTTACAACAAAAAACATAATTCCATTCAAGAACATAACATATTTAATATATAAATTTGTAACTCAGGTAAAATCATGAAATGTGGCTGCACTATAATAAATAGTGTCATTGCTACTTAAAATATGCTCTTGCAAATTCGAGACAGGTTTTGTCAGGTTGCCTCAAATTAACTATTGCTGTTGACGATTTCTCTTTTCCGCAATCATATCATAGCATTTTTTCTCAAGCAGGAAAATGAGGTTGTTCATCAGAACCCCTTAAAAGAGATTATGAAATACCTTGGTTTTTCAATGTCTCAGTAAGGATCAGTCCATCTGCTGGAAACTTGGCTATACTTGTGCCGGAGGCATAATACACTGTAAAAAAGAAATAACGTTAAGTTCTCACAGCTTAAAATACAAAGAAAATTGTATGGTTTCTTATCTGCCAAGTGCTAAAAAACTTTAATTAATATATTCATTTTAAAGATCTCATTAAATCAAATCATTTGAGTAATTTTAATGATTTCATTAGATCAAACTTTTTATTTATAGTTTTTGTGATATCAAATCATTTATATAATTTAGGAAAATGGGTTAGGAAAATTTAAAAAAAACACATATTAAATGCATGGGAGTAAAAAAAAAAGAATGACATACTGTCATGATCTCCAATTTTGAAATCACCCTCATAGACAATGTCACTGAGGAAGGTAAACAAAATTCAAATGTAAACTGTGCCCAGTACATAAAAATGAATGGAACATTTTTTTTCATTAAAAAAAACAAACATCAGGTAATGTTATTTCATATAAAAGCTTTTTTAGAAGACCAAGTACTAAAACAATGAAAATCAAGAATTAGCATTTAACCATATGCTTGTCATATCAAACTTGAATGTTTTAAACTAAACCTCCAAACTATATGAGATTTAAAACAAATTAAAATATAGTACTCATTTCGTTCCTTTTCAAGCCTTATGAATAGTATATATCAAACGTAATACTACAGCTTGTTTCTAGTCCCACAGGCAATAAAGTGTTCACCATTATCACAATTTCTAACAGTTACATTCTTACAGGTCAAGTTAAGGGCTTTTTAATCCCTATATGGCTCATATGACATAAAATCAGCTATCCTTCCAAATGCTTTTGCTCATAAATGCTCCTTTGTTTACCTGAAAGCCATGCCTAGGGGTGCCAAAAGCTCATTCAGGGCTGGAATATTGGCCCCACCAGTGTCTGGCATCCACCATTGTCTGCAAAAGCGTAATATTGATAAAATTCAGATATCTGCAAAACTATTTGATGTAAAAATTACCAACATGTAGCACATAGCAAAATCAGAACTGAATACTCCACAATTCATGTATTACATACATTCTGATCCTTCAAATGTTCTTCATCAAATATATTTTGATGTTTTATAATGGAGAATAGAAGTTACATAATTGATGAATCTAAATAAGCTTATGAAAATTGCAGAGAGAGGAAAAGTAAGGTACTCTACGCAACCCAAGTTTTAAGAAAAGGTATTTCAGACAAATCTTTCAAAAAAATTTGTTAGAATCAGTGTGCTTAAAATTTGATAACGAATTTATATCTTTATTGTTGATTTGTTATTTAGGAGAAGGGGGGGGGGGGGGGTTCATTTTTTTCGACATGGTATCTTTTACAAAGAATGAAGATCTTATTTTCAACTATTGTAAAACATATTTGTAAAACAGCGCAAATCAATTAAAGACGCAAATCATTATCTCCTCTTTCCTCTCCAGGAAACAAGCACGTCCTTCAAAGTCAAACTGCTAAAAAGTTGGATATAGATCACAGAAACTAGAATCATGACTATACCTTGTATTCTCATCATAGAACTTGACCTTCTTCATGACAGAGACATTGTACCAGTCAGCGAACACAATAAGAGACAGGCCCTTATCAATATCACGCCTCAGTTTAGTTATCTCTTCACTGAAATATTCCTCCTCAGGGTCAACAACCAGCAAGGTACCTAATGTGACAATAATATGACATGAACATTTTTGCTACATTCTTCCAATTAAAATTCGATTGCATATTCTCTTTTTCTTTTCATTGCATATTTTTCAAAATACTCTGTTCACCTTAGGATCATTTATAAACACATGAGATGGCATCAGTGTTGTTTGAAAAGGCTTACCAGGCTAGAAATAATATGCCAATATTATATAGATTTAATTATATAACCTATAACATTATATAATGTTGTTTTCTGATCAAAGAAAATAAAATAACTATAAAGTACAATGAGTTCAATTCAAATTCAACATGGATGCTGCTTTGTTGGCTATGCCAATACTCACCATATTGACTGGCATCAAAACAGGTGTATGGAGAGCCTGAAAATATCAAAGTCAATTTTGATGACCGGTTGTTGTTTAAATTTAAGTGAGTGTTAGAATTTCACTGAATGGATGAATGTATACTATAGCCTAGGACACTTGATTTTTCTACACCAACAATTTATTTATATTCCTACGATAAATAGAAAATTTCTTTAAGTAGATTAATAAAACCAAAGTAGGGTTATATTTTCAACTTCTAAGAAGGTTATAAAATTGTAAAATGTTTACTATCATCTTATTTCTGTGAGGATGTATTTACAGATCAAAAGAGGAATGTTGCAAATAATAATTTAAAAACATACTTATCTCCAAAAAGGCAAAGTACAAAAGATAAAATCAACAAAGTAGCATAAGAAAAAGTCAACATACCAAGAACTTCTACAAAATAACCCTTTTCTCTTAAATGTTGGTACATGTCTTTGAAGTTGGTGTGGATGTGGTCTCCATTCCTGTAAAATGATGAGTTTGGTTCAACATTTTTAAATTTGTGAAATAGTTTGGTAAAAAATTAGTTTTTATCTTATCTGTATAGTCTTAGAGTTAGAGTGTAGAGGAAATACCAAACATTCAATGAATATTCACTTCTTTAAGATAAGATAAGATAAGATACAATATAACTTTATTTTTCCTTTAAAGGCACATTTGATGGTCCGTATATGCAGCAAAACAAAGAAGTATAGACAGTTATGACATGAGTTATTACAAATATCGATACTCATAACAGCATCAATAATAATAATAATAACAACAATAATAATAATAATAATAATAATAATAATAATAATAATAATAATAATAATAATAATAATAACAACAACAACAACAGTAACGATAACAATAGTCGTAAGGGAGAAGAGATAACTAACCAGTCCAGAGGATCATTTTTCATCCTGAGATTGTCTCTAGGAAAGTAACCAGGTGGGTAGCGCAGGTTGTGATACTGGTCCCACAGGATGCGTTTACTACAGATAGACAGAAAACAGAAATGAATTTGATGCTTATTATGATGTTAAATTATATTTTTTTAAGTGTTATAATATGTGTGTATATATGAATACTCTTCAGCAAAATAAAGCCTCTTCACTTTTACCACAATGGGTGTAAGTAATTCTTTCTACATGACTGAAGCGTGTTATGAATCACACAAAAATGCTTTCTCCAAATTGATGAATCTGTAGCAATTCCAGTTGTTTTAGAGGCATTGGTTTAGACAGGTAACAAATACAGTGGACCTCGACTTTTGCATCATCGGCTGTAGCAAAGCCTCGATCATTACGAAGGATCTTTAAGGAACATTTTTTCTCCTTATTAAATGATGATATAAAAACTTTTGACTCGTATGATAGGTTTTAACCCTTTTACACTTACAGTCGCCGCCGGTCGCCTCTATCGGTAAACCCTCGCAGTCGCCGTAGGTCGCCGGCCACGCCTACTAAAGTGACGCTATCGTGTACCGCAATATCGTGGACCGTATCGGCTAACATAGGAAATAGTGACATCGTTGTCGTTTTAGACAGCCGGAAATAGACTCGATTGTTTCAATGGTCTTTGAATGAAAAGAATCGGCTATTGGGTTGGGAAGTTGTGATTTTTTGAAGTTTGTTGTTCTTTTCAAGTGTTTTTTCATCATGGATGATCTATTGCGTTTGTATCAAGAAGCTACAGACAGCATTTACGTTATCTCCCTTAAGTTAAGAATTGAGTGTCTGACTAGTGACTAGGCTGTAAGGGGAAAAGGGTTAAAATCAACATTATTAGTAAATAATAGTCACTTTTACAAAAGTCTCAATTTGTTTTCCTTATTAAATTGAACATCAAAGACGAACAAGGATATTTTTATATTGGGGAAAAAACAGATTTTCTTATCCAAAGTGCACCTAATGGTTCATGTTTTCTGGCATAATTTTATTTTCATAGTGTCTTATATGTAAATGTTGTTTTATTTTCTCCTTGAATAACTTATGGTAATAAAAATTGCTGCATTTTCTTTTTCAGGCGATTGGAGGTGAATCCCAATGATCTACAATTTACAGCAGCGTTGCCATTTTCCGTTTTTTATAGACTAGATTTAGATCTAGTCTTTTTTGGTTGAAATTAGTGTTTTAGTGGTTTTTTGGCACTTTTAGTTTTTTTCCCCTTTTTTCCATTTATTTTTATATATTATGTATGGGAGTGTACAGGCATATCAAATCTAGATCTATTCTTAACTTTATTCCCTATTATTAAAAAAAAAACAAAAAAAAAAAAAAAAAAAACACTACACGACTGAATTTTTTGTTTAACAAAACTAGTGAGATTTTGCAAGGGTGAGGGGGTGTGATGTACATTTGGTCTTTTTTGTCGAATTTAGTCTTTTTTTTACTCCAAATCTAGTCTTTTTCAAAAAATGTGGATGGCAACGCTGATTTACAGTGACGCCAGCCATACACACGATAGGCTAATCTAGACCCCTCACGTCTTTGTTCTTCGGAAATTCTTCCTCTCCACTCATTTGGTTGATGTTACTTGTTACTTGTTACATTAGCCTTCATCACATAACAAAACCTTGGTTACCGGAAAAGTGGCATCCCTGATTGGTTGATGTTACTTGTTACTTGTTACATTAGCCTTCATCACATAACCTTGGTTATAACAAAATCTTGGTTATAACAAAATTTTAACTCAGACCCAACAATTTCGTTATATCCAAGGTCCACTGTAGATGGATAAGCAGCAGAATGATTCATGTCTTTAAAAGACAAGAGAGCTGTAACACCTTAACATTACAAGAAGTGGTGTAGAATAAAAAAATTTTTATTAAATTAATAAAAATAGCAGATATTTTTTCACCTATGGGTACATGGTTCCAGGTTAAAAAAATAAAGTTAGTCAAGTCAACCATACAGCATAAATTGTTCACTTGATTTTGACGGATACATTAACTCAAAATGAATGTTTATATTCTTTTTGCAGTAAATAACAAAATATAAATCTCCCCATGCATATGATTGATTCAGACAGTTTTCAGTCTATTAAAAGCATTAACCTATCCAAACACATTCTTCCTCGCCCCTTACTTGCGAGGTGGTGTGGGAATTATCTTGACACGGATTGGGAGAACTATTGTTGAGTAACGAGGCTCCGTCTCATCTTCCTGGAAAGAAAATAGAAGAAGGTATACATTTTGTCAGAATTTTTTTTAGTTAAGAAAGCTTAGAAAGCTTTAATATGAAGAGAGTCAATTGAATCAGGAACGTTTCCCCTTGTTTTGTGATACTAAGCATAAATTAAATTAAATAGGAGAAGGGATCATTCTCCCCCCCCTCAAAAAAAAAAATCTCAATGGTTAAACGTATCACATTCCCTACATGAATGTCGAAAGAATTTATTCGTTTAAGCTAAATGCTGGTAAAAATCCATTTCCGGTTTGCTCCCACCTCGGGAGGAGATTCCACCATCAGAGTGACTTGGCCCTTTGCAATGCCCTCCCAGGATGCTGCGTCCTTGGACGCCGTGATGGACACGGCCAGGTAGCCTGACCACGGCCACAGGTCAACAGAGTAGGTGAAGGACACATCTATGTAGCCTCCAAACTCGGGCGTGTACGGCTCCCAGCGAGGCTGGCAGCAAGAAAAAAAAATAGAGGTTAAAAAGAGTTTAAAGAATTCTGATGACCAACAACACAAATCGTCAATATAAGAAGGAGGAGAAAGAAAAACATTAAGTACATGTATATCCATTTTGAATAGCGCTATTTGATTGCTAAATACACAAATTTGTCGGGAGACAAAAGATGTGTAGTGATTGATTGCAGTGATGAGAAGGGAGGACGGTGACAACAAAGACGACGATTGTAGTAATAAAATATGATTTGCTTAACCAGCAGTTATGTCTGGTTTATTGTGCACAAAACCTCTAACTAATGCGGACAATTATTTCAACATTACATAAAGATTTTGAGGTAACCGTTTGACATATTTAAAAAAACAATATTTAAACGTTCCACTCATTCTAACACGCTGGACTCTTTAAAACTAATGACAAGGCATCTATCTATTAACGAACGAATCGAGACCAGTACAACAGGAACTTTGATTAGAACATGCCACAGCACGTGAAGATATAACATCTAAAGAGGTATCTATCGAATGCAGCAAAGGTGAAGCTTTTAAAGGAGAGAGAGAGAGGGGGAGAGAGACAGAGACAGACAGACGGAGGGAGAGACCGACAGCCAGAGACAGACAGAGATCGAAAGAGAGAGACAGAGAGGTATAACAAAAAAGAGAGAACGGCATAGAATATGTGTGACTGTGAGATGGGTTTTTATTTTGTCTTTCTTTCCCATATATAAAGGGAAGAAAACAAAAAATAAAACAAACAAACGAAACGTCAACATATCATTTTATACGGTGATTCCTCCCTGATAAGAAGCAGGTGCGGCTTCAAATTAATAATCACTGGAAGATACATTCATTATTATAAGAATAGGTCTGAGTGTATGCCCACCGCGCAGCGCCCGAGGATTTATCCTGAGTATGTGTTGTGCATCTTGTTTTACGATTCAAGGAGTGAGAGTTGGCCGCGTATATATACAAAAAATGAGCACAAAGCTCCAGTGGTATGTGCCCGGCGAGCGTGTGTATGTATATATGTGTTGGTCACTGACTCACTGTCTGTTTTGTCTGCTTGTCTGCCTCTGTCCCTCTGTCTGTCTAGTCTATATCAGTATATGGCCCAGATTTGTACGAATATAATTGGCTGTGGGGGAAACCTCAGCAAAATAATAATAATAATAATAATAATAATAATAAATAATAATAATAATATATAATAATAATAATAATAATAATAATACTTCTCTCTATCTCTCTCATCCCCCGTTCCTCTCTCTATAGCTTTCTTCAAACAACAAAACACAAACTTGTCACAATAATACTAATAATGATGATGATGATGATGATGATGATGACGATGATGATGATGATGATGATGATGATGATGATGATGATGATGATGATGATGATGATGATGATGATTGAGGTGAGTGGGTGGGAGTGGGGTAAGCAGATGTGTCATGGGGGGATTAAAAAAAAAAAGAAAAGGAAATAGGGTCGAAGTGAAGGAGATGAAAAAGGAAAAGTGCAAGCGGGATAGAAGTACTAGAAAGAAAGAAAGAGAGAGAGAGAGAGAGAGAGAGAGAGAGAGAGAGAGAGAGGGGGGGGGGGAATCTAAATAAATAAACCACATAAGACAACCATCCAACATTTGTTGCCGGTGTGAGATCCCACCCGCTCACCACTTGTGCCGCCTGCAAGCATGCTAGCAAAAATAAATGTCGCAGTGGGTTGGCCAAGTTTAACTTCCGCATCTAACATACACAATAATACTGTCAGGAAGCACAGAGGGGTAAGTTGAAACCACGCCCAGAAGACAGTTGGCCTCGCTGGAGCTAAGTAAATTGAAATACAATAAGTTTCACTCTCTTCTCAACACTGTGCCCCCGCTTAGACCTAGATCTATGTTTTATCAATGATTACGGAGTTTTCACACAGTAAGACAAGTGTCAGTGTGTTGGTCGTTGTGTTGGAAGAGAAGTACATGTATGTTAAGTTCATCGCAACTCGGCCAGCTACTGGCACGATTGCCTTAGAAGTTAGATGTTGTAGAAAGAGACAGAAAGAAACGTTTATTGTTTTCTCTAGGACAGGGCAACCCCACACTGATCTGAGAATCAAATTAAATCTGATAGGGTGAAGTAACGGTTTTCGGCGACTGAAAGAAGTTTATAGAGGGAGATCTATGTTTTTCCGACGATCCAGTTGTGTTTAATAAAACAGGGATATGCACCTATACAAAGCTACTAGGAGCGAGGATTAGAAAATTAATAATAACAGGTGAAGCGAAATACTGGACTACACTTTCTACACACTCTATTAGGTGAGTACTGCGATTTCTGCATTCACTTGCCATGAAAAGTATAACTGCTTGCAGAGTTATTGTGAGACAGAGAGAGAGAGAGAGAGAGAGAGAGAGAGAGAGAGAGAGAGAGAGAGAGAGAGAGAGAGAGAGAGAGAGAGAGAGAGAGAGAGAGAGAGAGAGAGAGAGTGAGAATTTGTCCAAATAGTGCTCTTCAATGCTTCCTTTGCCCCTTGACTCCTCCAGCTTCACATTAAAGCTGAGCCCTTCCTAAAAAAAAAAGCAACTAGCAAGGCAAATCAAAACAAAGAAACAAACAAAGGAAAACAAAACTAAATAAAATTTTATAATTTTCGACTATCACGCTGCTGGAATTTTTTCAGCTTTTTGAAAACCATTTTGTCAACTCATATAATTCAAATTGCTGACCAGGAAAACTCACTTAAAATGGTGGGCTTCAATTGTAAGATTTTTTCATACCAAGAAGACATCTTTTATGCGGAGAAAACACCATTAGCAGCTACCAACGATTGACAAAGAATTAAACCAGGCAACGTTGATCTGTACGTAATATATTAGTGTATATCCGTCATCTCAAGGTTTCACATCAGTGAGGATACTCATGAAAACAATATAGATGGCTACTTCTTTGATAGCTTCATGTTAAAAACAAAAGCATTTAAGAAAAGAAGAAAGAACAAATTGGGGGGGGGGGGGGGGGTAAGAAGGTAGGTATAATCAAGGATCTTTTTTCGTTGCAGCTCTTGGGTTTCTTTTCCGCCAAATGATAACAGAGTCCTGCATTGTCAAGATAGTGTATTTAATAGATCCTCTTGGCCTGAACAATATTTTTCTCTCTTCTTTTATATCGTGGTTTGATATCAGCCTAGCCTGTAAATACTTCTACCCTCGGTGCAGAGGTCTGGCAGCAAGCGCACGGCGGCAAGGAAACCCCGAACTTTTTCCTGTGCTATAGTATAACTGGAGGGAACTGTGCGTCTGGTTACTTTCTCCCCAGCGACACGCACAGTCCACTATTTACTCACAGATTGAGAGGGTTACACGACTCATTATGGTGAATGCGCAAGGCAGTATGAATTATTATTTCGCAGTGTTTCAATTCTGGCGAAGCGAAAATGCTAGACAGAGCTGCTAGTGCTGAAACAGTACGGTTTTCATCCTCAGCATCATTTTCAACATCACCAAGAACATCAACGGCGGTATCGTCGTAGTCGTCATATTAATGTTATTATTATTATTATTATTATTATTATTATTATTATTATTATTATTATTATTA
>RQTK01001028.1:1224-38315 GCA_003991915.1 Elysia chlorotica | reverse complement strand
GGAGAGAGAGAGAGAGAGAGAGAGAGAGATTGAAAAAGAAAGAGGTGGGGGGAGGACAGGAAAAATTGTTAGAGTTACAGAGATATATTGAGAAAACTAAACAGAATGGTCATAAAGAAATAATTCAGATATTTTAATTTCCAATGCAGAAAAAGAGTAGAGAGTCTTACCTTGTCAACAATTTTGCCAGTTACGCCCATTCCATTCAAAATGGTAACCTGTTTTATTACAGTTGATGTATGTGTGTGTGTTGGACAGAAAAAAGAGGGAGGAAAAATAATTTTAATACTGTAAGTGAGAGGAAGTATAAATGTATATTAACCCTATGAAACAACATTCCCAGTACAGCAATATTTAATATTACATTATCAACTAGCCGGCACATCATGAATTAAAGGGTACCCTCTTTTCAGATTGACATTGTTTGCAATCACCTTTCATGTTATTTGACTATTGTTAGCTTAGAATAAAGGGCAGCATTAAACTCAGGAGCTCAGCTTTTTAAGGGGTAACCAGCTTTCTTGTTGTTTTGTTATGGGATTGTTGTTTGTTCGTTTTTAATCACAAGCATAAAGAAATTGGCACAGAATCAAAGAAATTTTGTGAAATGCTGTTTAGTTCCAAAATTCTTGGGTTTTTTTTTCAAATTCAGTCTTTATGAAAGGGGGAAAAAACTAAAGCTCTCTCCTAGTCTAACATCTACTAGGTCTTAAGAAAAGACCAATTCTGTGAAGGGGCCCCTGAGGACTGGATTGGTCACATTATACTCATTATAACCCAAACAGTAGGGGAAAAAATGTGACAAGGCTCAAACCAGGGATCTCCTATGTCAAAAGTTGATGCTCTATGCTCTACCTCAATACCCCCCCCCCTTTTTTTTCTTCAAAAGGGCAATCTGATCTGGGAGGTGTATGAAACAAATCAAGACATAAAAAAAACAATATGTTTGATAAGCAATAACGTTGGGAAAAAGAGTTTCTCTTATTCTTTTCCCACTTATTTCTTTAGTTTAA
Organism: Elysia chlorotica; assembly: GCA_003991915.1. Taxonomy (NCBI): domain Eukaryota; kingdom Metazoa; phylum Mollusca; class Gastropoda; family Plakobranchidae; genus Elysia; species Elysia chlorotica. The sequence continues at coordinate 37,302 of RQTK01001028.1, read as the reverse complement.
ACATGTGGCTAATCTTGTAGTTATCTTGTAACTTGTAAAAACGCATGGTAATTTAAATATAATGGAATATTTTAAAAGATGTAAAACTGTTGTTATCATGATATATCTTAAAAGAAAATTTAAGTATTTTTAACAAACTTGACAAATGCTGCTTTTTAATTTATTTCTTTAATGATAATTGAAACTTGCACAGTAAGAGTCAATGAGGAGATAACCACATGCTATAGCCTAAAATGCTCAACACCATAATCTAAGACCAATTAAGACAAGGTATCAGGCGGAACTCTTGTAGTAGAAAAAACTTAGATTCATTTAAACCCCGAGACATATCAACTGATCTTAATATGACTTGTCTATGGAATATATTTTGGGGATTTGTTTCAGACTGGAATTTAGTAAATTAGTTGACCGGTAGACAGAAAAAAACAAAACAAATAATGACTTGCATTGACAATAACAGGCATGCCTCCATAATAGATTGGTTGAGTGCAGTATGGCCACATGTATGGTGACTCAAGCAAATCAATGTAGCTGGGACTGGCACTATAATAAATCAGCAACAAAAAAATCAAATCAGACAAATATATCAATACATCAGTCTTTGACAATGTAAAAAACAATATTAGGGAATTTATATAATAATTAACAATAATAATGATAATAAAAATAATAAAAATTATAATAATAATAATAATAATAATAATAATAATAATAATAATAATAATAATAATAAGGCTTTTCTTTAAATGAAAACAAAAAATTGGCTCTAAGAGTTTTGTCTTCACAACCCATAAGATAGCCTGATCAAGCATCCTTCAAGTCATGCTATGCAAACAAGCTAATTCAGTTCCTCCTTCAAAAAGAGTAAACTTAAATGAGAGTGTTGTGTTTGCATTTTTAAATGATGAACATTTCCTAGAACATTAATTTGTTTTTTATTTGTTTTTTTTTTTTTTTTTTTAGTATTTTAATTTTTAATTTTAAGGAACATAAACTTATATTTCATAATGACTTACCATTTCCTGTTCTTTCAGGTGTACTTTCTTTTCTATAATTTTCACTTAAAAATCAATAATTAAAACAGCAGAACAGTGGTAGATGCCCAACTGCCATCACTAAAAACAAACTATGAAGACCACATGGCTTTCAAACTGAGGAACATTTTTCAGGAAGAATCAGACACTGCTTGTTTTGCCACATAGTCATCTTAGACCCTTTAAAGGATCTAGTGGTTCAAAGAAAAGTGTCTTACCACAGTCAATAAAATATCCTAACAACATAAGAACTCATGAAAGTTTTAAAGCCAACAGATGTCATCAATATATGTTGGTACCTTTATATAAAAAAGATAGAGAGAGAGAGAAACAGATATACATAAAGAGACAGATGGTGAGAGAGAGAGAGAGAGAGAGAGAGAGAGAGAGAGAGAAAGAGAGAGAGAAGAAGGGGTAGACAGAATTTGTTGTTTTTATATAATTTAACATGAATTCATTCACAAGCGTATTACATTGATACACATTGATGGAATAAAGCTTCAACTGATTCAGTCTAAGAATAAAGCACACAAAAAATCACCTTGCTTGTGGGGTGTAATTTCTCAAAGCTCTAAGTGCCATAGGTAGATCCAGTCTGCCATAGCCTTGCTCAAACATATTTACATCAGCCAAGCGTATAGCTGTAGACATCAGAGCCTGCTTCATGCTGGCAGGGTTGATCATGTGTTTTTTGTCGAGCACAGCACTATAATTAAATGAAGAAAAAATCATATAACAATTATTTTTTAGGCATATGTGACACACACAAAAATCACTTAGCAATCTTTATAAACAATGATAACAGTAATCTCATCAGCACAACAACAACAACGATGATGATAATAGCAACATCCTGAAGTACTATTTCTGTTTTTTCCATCCCCGCAAAAAAAAAAAAAAAAGTTGTTAACTCTCCAAGGTATCTTTTACAATTATACAGCTATATACATTTTCTAAAAGGCAAATTAGTTCCACAAAATAGCAGATATCTGTTTTGCTTGTTTGGACTACCTATATCATTAATGTCATTGAAAATAATTCCTAAAAAAGTGGACATAAATCTTCTTATACTTTTTTTTTTTTTTACTTAAATCAAACAACATAAAATGAAATGAATTATACTTTTTTTTTATATTACAAATTGTTATTGCCTTCCTAAATACAGAGAATCATATCTGCAATGCTCATAACTCAGACAATCAAATAGAACTCAAAATGAATTTCAAAAAATACCTTCACATCTAATATGATTCTTTTTAATTTTCCAGCAGCCTTTCTTAGGCACATACATATTAAAACAAAAGACTTCCTATATTTAAAATTTAGCTTCAGACTAATGTTTTAGGATTTAACTTTTTAAAATGAATCAGGAATCATTTTCTAAATATTGAATGTGAGTTATAAAATACTCAAAGGAAAGTGATCACGTTCAAACACTTTAGATACTTCATTCTAAATAGAAATGACAAATCTGTGTACCTGATGAGTAGAGTTACTGCTCCTGCCACAACTGGTGAAGCTACACTGGTACCTGAGAGGGTTCTGCAACTTGATCTGAAAAATATGGAGAATCATTTCTTATCCTAAATAATATCTCATTGAAACTGACCACACATTCAATTTCTCATTGCTCTTATTGCATTTCTATTATTTTGAGTGAGTAAGGTGGATAACATTGTTATTTTAAAATTTAAATTGATACACTTTGAAAAACAAAACAAAAAAAAAACAAGTTTCCAAAAAAATTTACCTGAGAGCTGAGCCCCGAACAGCAGATCCATAAGTGACTATGTCAGGTTTGACACGCCCATATCCAGATGGCAGCTCCTAAAATAACAGCAACACATCCTTTGTTGTAAAAACTGAGGTAATATAGAGACTTAGAGACTATAATTACTTACTTACTTTTTTTAATGCATGAAATGGAGCAAAACTAAAAGTAAATAAAAATATAAATCTTACTATGCCCCCTCATTTTACTGCTTTATTACTTCAGTGCGCTCTCCTTACTACCAGAAGCAAAAATTGTTGAAGAACGGTTGTGAAGCCTGGCAGAGACTTGAAAGGAAACGTGTTCAACAGTTTTGGGAAAGAAGATCAGGAAACACAAGGAGTGGATTACAACTGACACATTGATACTCATCACGGAAAGGAAGAACTAACTTGAAACACCAGATCAACCAGAGGTGAAGAAAAATGCCAGGAAAGACAAAATAAATCACATACAGGAGCTGACAACAGAGGCAGAGGCTGCAGAAGGCCAAAGAAAGATGAAGAGACTGTATGAGATCACTAGGACTCTCTCAGGGAGGAACAGAAACCCCAGCCGCCCCGTCAAAGACAAGAATGGAAACATTATACCTGGTGAAGAAAAACAGAGGACAAGATGGATGGAGCACTTCAAGGAAACGCTTAAATATCCCACTACCAATTGAGCTCCTTGACATTAACACCAACCCTCCCAGCAGGGCAAAGATCGCCAAGGCCATCAAGTCTCTCAAGTCAGGAGAGGCAGCAGGTCATGACGGTATACCACCTAGGGCTCTTAAGACTGACATACAGACCTCGACTGACATGCTGCACCCACTCCTATGCAAGATTTGGGAACGAGAGCTAGTTCCAGAATACTGGAAAAGAGGACACCTCTCATGCTGTTATCCATCCCTGGCAAAGTTTTAACAAAAATCATGTTAGAGAGGCTAAAGATTACCCTGCACAAGAGACTCTAAGATGAGCAGGCAGACTTCCGACAAGATCACTCATGCACAGAACACATAGCTACCATGCGCATCATCATCAAACAGTCACTGGGGTGGCGGACCCTTCTGTCTGCAGTGTTTGTTGATTTTGTAAAGGCATTCTACAGCGTCGACTGAGATGTCATCTGGAGACTGATGTATCACTACTACCATGGCTTTCCACCAAAGTTTGTCAACTTTAAAAAGACGCCACTTGTCAAGTCATCCTCAATAGGAAACTAACGTAACCCTTCAAAGTGAAAATTGTCATTTGCCAAGTTTTTTTGCTCTCGACGACAATCTTCCTTATGGTGGTTGACTTGGTTATGCAAAAATCAACTACAGGCCAAAGGACGGATATCCAATGGACCTGCATGAGGCAGCTAGAGAATTTTTTTACGTTAAAGATTCTCCTAAAAGCAACAGGATGTACACGAGAAGCTTTATTGTGTTGCAGAAGAAGCCGGGAAAACTGGACTCCAGATAAACATCAGAAAGACTGAAGCCATGAGAATCAATAACATACAGGCTAATGCATTGCAACTACATGACGAAAACATTGGAGAGGTTGACAAGTTTGTCTATCTCAGTAGTGTCATTAGCAAAGATGGGTGCACAGATGTCGAATCAACAAGGCCAGATACGCCTTCAACACCCTCAAATCAATCTGGAGGTCTACAGCACTATCAGCACGAAACAAGATCCGGATCTTAAATTTTTACGTAACACAACAAAATGCACAAGAGAGGCTATATTATGTGACAGAAGGAGCCGGGAAGACTGGACTACAGATACATATTGGGCAAAATGAAACCATGAGAATCAATAACAGACAGACAGACCCACTGCAGCTACATCAGGAAAACATCAAAGAGGTTGACAAGATTTTTTTCATGGCAGTGTTGTAAAAATTAGCACTGCATAGATGGTCCTATCAATACATGATACAATCAAAGCATAAAAAAATTGAACCCACTTAATACCATGTTATGAAAACATATGATGCTTACCCAAGTAGTCATCCCTCTGGAAGAGAACCTAGCAATTTGGTGCTCAAAATTGATGCCTCCTACACCAATCACATCTAACTGATCAGCTGGATTGTTCAGGGTTCTTAGTTGTGGGGAAGAAAATAAAATTCATATCAATTTTAGAATAGATATAAAACTTAAGAGCTATTAGTAAGTCTGATTGAAACATAAATTAAATAGATAGACACCTACACCATACCTAAGGTTTAAGCTCTTTTAAGAATAATGGTTATGCCAATTATACTTTATATAGTTTTATGCGATTCCAGCACCCTTCTTTTGTTTGTTTTATGTTGCACAGCATAGAATATCTCCCCCCCCCCCCTCCTCCATGCGGCATTTTAGTTGCGAGCAGCAAGGCACAATGGCCAAGCAACACGCTGAACTTAGGAGACAAAAGTGATGTTGCGGTAATCAATCATTGGCTTGAAAGTCGTTCCTTGTGCACTGTGCATGTCAGCCAGTGTAAAACGGCAAAAATATGTAAAATTTGCCTTTTTTTTAACTCACTACGTCAAAACTACTAGAAGTATCACAAACATTCCTTATTTATTAAAAAGTAAAGTTACTCTATTTAATATACAGATTGTAAACATAATATTTCCAATTGATTAAATACAAATAAACGTTCATAGTCATTTTTTTCAATTATCTTCTATTTTAATCAATTGATATTTTGCTTTAATATTATATAAAATTCAATATGTTATCATGTAGGCTTTAGTGTAATTCTTGTATTTAAATGTGCCTTTATTCTAAATACAGATTTACTCAGTATAGAGTGCCATGTCTCACATGAAACACCACTACAAACAAGCTCAATTCCAGCAATACAAGCAGCAATGAACAAGTACATAAGAATACAGAAGAATGTTCCTAAATAAAACCATTTGCAAGCAGCACATATATTATAAGAGAAACATTGTATTCCACACATACAGCAATACAGGGCAGGGCTGGATCTGTTAGGATAGAAAGGTACCACAGAGCCCACAGATTTACAAACGATCCAAAAAGATTTATAACTTATTCACTCCAAATCGCACCTGCTCTCTGTAAATGAACTGTGCTATTTCTTAAAAACCATATTGTGTGTAAAATGTGCTGTATAGTTTTGGAGTTTCATCTCTCTGATTATTTACAATAATAATGTTTGTTGAAAACTTGTAATCAAGTTTCATTGCCTAAATGGAGGTAATGAGAGAAAAGATTGAAGTGTACTGATTGAGCTGCCAAGGTGACAATTTTTTTTATAATAACTTGGGGAAATAAAAGTCTATCATGTTGGGAACACAATGTTTAAATTTAAGAAAAATCGTGCAAATTCTCTTTTTTTATTGAATATTTTATTTGAGTAGTGACAGATTCAATGATGTAAAAAGGTCTTTCAATTTCCTACCCGATAACAAAAAAAAACTACTTGAGCTATTCTTTTTGTTTTTTTTGTAAACAAGCAATCACCATTTTTATTTAAATTTCACTTTAACAGTAATGTGCTTTTCTTCAAATTTAATTCATGAGAGATCTAAATAAAACGGTTAAACCAAATAATATATCGGCAATGCTGCACGCTCGCTCACACCCCAAACAGGCTACTTGCGCTGACAGAAGGTTGACCCCTACTGAACTTGGTCAATCGACACGAGCCTGGGCTAACTAAAGTCTAGCTGATGTGCAGCTTTTTTTTTTTTTTTTTGGGGGGGGGGGGGTACCTACTGGGTACAAAAATGAGGAAGAAATCTCACTTCAAACATGATAGGTTGGACAAAAAACAAAGATACATTTTAAGAGACACTTGCAACATTGACATGAGTTCAAAGGAATATTAACACAGCTGTGTGAAGCTTTTACTTCTACTACTAAAGCAACCATTAAAAAAAAAACATCAATTCATCAGGTCAAGTATTAAATTTACATATATATATTTCAAAGTTGTATTGAGAAGATTAGAATAATAATATCTACATACCCATAGAGAGGTCCATCATTCCCAATGGCAGAGACCATGATAACCTTGTTGGCTGTCAATTCCCACACCTGTTGCAAGGAAGGGTTCGAGCAAACACAAACTAGCTTAATCCTGATGCCTTTTCAAGGAAACTAATACTTGCAATTCAAGGATAAGTAGATACTGGAAACTGAAATTGCATTTAGGTTCACACTAGATATTGTTCTTCAAAGATCTTTTTGTTCAAATAATGTAATCATGAAATTTGATCCAAATGCTTAAAAAGGAACACAAGTATTCTACAAGAAAATGCTTTTTTGATATGTGTGTGTGAAGAGATGGGGAAGGAATGACTAAAGTTTAGGAGAGAAAAAAATGGGTTTTCTTTTTAACTCAAAATCTGACTAAAATTAAATTTACCTCTACAGTTTCCTTAGCTTTATAATAGAACTACAAGAGTCTTGCTTTCCAAAATTTTCTAGATTGAGACAAAAATTTAAATATTAATCAAATCTAGATATGTCTTAGGCACTTTCTTTTCAGTCATTTTTAGGGTTGTTTTTTTTTTTTTTTTTTTTTTGAATGAAAAGTATCAAGTGAGTAAAATTAAATTAACATTATAGCATTGAATCATTTCGGTTTTATTGAACCTCTCATGTAGAGCAGCACAGCACATAATCAAATTGTACAAAATATCGTCTATTTTTAAGATCATTTAATTTTTCAAAAAACGAAAGAAACAGTTGGTATTTAATGTGATTCTAAAAGCAATTTTCTTTTTAATGGCTCAGTCCATTTTTTTTTATATAGGTAGGGAAATATTCAAAGATTTTTATGCTGAGTATTTTTTTGGTCTATCTGTGAAAAAGACCATGTTAGCAAGGTGACAATATTGGATCAAGAAACATAACCCATTGACAAGCCTATAAGGAACTCAGACCAGCAAACTTTTATTTTACTGAAAATCTGTATATTTATAGAAAATAAGCATCACTGATTAAAGGTCTTTGGCAAATTTAGCATACTATAATAGTTTGGTTAATTTCCATCATATCTTGATTCATGACTGGGAAAGACATGGTAATCATTTTTTTACCTTCACAAATTATATGTGGAGCAACCAGGGTAAATTGAAAACATAGGTTTTGAACACTGAAAACAATTATCTCTGTTTCTGGAAATGACAAAGATATAATTATAAACTCTTAAAGTGCATTTGATACTTATTTACACACTGAAAATTACTTAAAAAGTCCAAATTTTTAGTTAATCACTCTGGTTGCCTCACATATGGCATTCAAAGCTACACAAATGAAGCCATTTATAGATTTTTTTTTATATATTCTAAAATCTGCATGTGAGCCCATTGTCTGAACTTTTTCGCAACCATCACCATGCCGAATCTTGACTTAATCTCAAAATTAAAAGAGAACACTTTCTAAACCTTAGGAAGTTTAGTAAAACTTTCAAACTTAACTTGAAGAAATTTGTTTTGTCATGTTCAAGTTCTGTTTGAAACTTAGGTTGATATCCTAGAGTTATGAATTTGTATTAATAGACATTTTACTTTCTCATTTAGGTTTAAATTTAACAAAGAATTTTTTTTTTCAAATGATTCACATAAAAGATTTATTTCTAACTTTGTAACCAGTGCAAGTTATTATTGTCAAAATGTAGGAAGAAGAGAGAGAGAGAGAGAGAGAGAGAGAGAGAGAGAGAGAGAGAGAGAGAAGGAACTTAATTTTGTGAGGAGAGGGGGAGAGTAAAAGAAAAAGAGTGAGAAAAAGAGAGAGGTGGGAGAGGGAACTTAAATTTGTGGAGAGAGAGAAAGAAGAAAACAAAGGTCGAATTTAAATTTACTGTGAGAGAGGAGAGAGAGAGAGAGAGTAAGAAAGATGAGAGACAGAGAGAGAGAGAGAGAGAGAGAGAGAGAGAGAGAGAGAGAGAGAGAGAGAGAGAGAGAGAGAGAGAGAGAGAGAGAGAGAGAGAGAGAGAGAGAGAGAGAGAGAGAGAGAAGAAAGAAGAGAGAGAGACAGAGAGAGAGAGAGAGAGAGACAGAGAGAGAGAGACAGAGAGAGACAGAGAGAAGGATGTAGGTTTAGGTGGAATATACTATTACAAGATCTAGATTTGAATCAGCCATCTAGATAGATCGAAAATACATTTCTTTCAAGCTTCAATTAAAAACAAAAGAGCCCAAGATTGTTTTTAAAGTTAAAATACTACTGGTGTCTAGTTTATCAACTGAAAACGGATCTAACAACAGAATTTGAGTGAAAAAAAGATGCCGTATAAGTTCAGTGTATAGCAAATTTGTCGCTGAACTCTGCTGAGGGTGACGTTATTGGCTACATTGAGTCCATCCAAGAAACTTTCAAGAGTTAGATCTAGGATAATTATGACTAATGAATGTAAGAACTCAGGTATGGTAGGATCAAATTTCACATAATTTTGAGTATTGTATGATATAAAGGAAAGCCGAACATCAAGAAAGAGATTAGATAATAAATTCAAGAAAGCCGATTACAAAATTGCTTTACGAAACGAACTTAAATGTTTGTTTTCGTGCAATGACATAAGAACAAGAAATTTGAAACAAAAGTTATTATTTTCCGAGAATATTGTAGGCAGTAGGCCTGAATGTGCCGACATTGTTGGAAATCAGACACGACTGTCAACGTTTGACTAGCTAGCTGCCAATAGAGTGAAGGGTTGCGACTTTGCCGACACGCCAACAATTTGGTGTTACTCGAGTTGTTGCATGTCTTCCTAGACGACTTTGGTTGTTGCCATAAATTAGATAATAGGCCTCCCACAATTGTCAGCACACATGCAGGTCTATTATTAGTTTTAAGACAAGAATCAAATTAATACCATAACCTATCAATGCCAGAGTCATAAAAAAACAGCTCTTCTTTTCTGTACTTAGTAAAAGTGAGGAAGAAATATGTTTTAATGCCACAAAACTTTCAAACACCAATCTCCTAATACTGGAAAGTTTGAATAGCTCACCTTATCAACAAATGGATGATCCATGAAGTCCGGTCCACCTATGCTTAAGTTGAGAACATCGATTTTTTTCAAAATAGCATAGTTAAAGGCATCCAGAAACCAGGACGTGTATGAGACCTTAGAGGGAGAAAGGAAAACAAACAAATGGAGTTATCGTTTATCAACTTCTAAATTCATTTAAAGCAATTAAAAACAAATGTAGTCAAAATGTTAAAACTAAAATTGTTCTTAACCACCACTGCCACCCGGTTTTTATATTACTATAAGCCATTCGTGGATGAAAATCACTCGGTGACCTACAAAGACAAAAAAAGCAAGGTCACCTGCACTGTTTTGTTTTGTTTTTTTAACAGTAAACCACTCGTGGGTGTTTTAACCATTGATCTAAAAGAGGATTAAAAAACAATTGCAAATGGTGGAAAATAGTTACGTAATAAGTGCATCTATCTATCTAGCATATCATTCAAGCTATCAATCCATTTACTTATCTGTACAAATATATATATATATATATAATAAATATATATATATATATATTTGTACGAGATAAGTACATAACTATACATGTATATATGCATTGTTATCTATTTTTATTTCTATCTACCTCTCTGTTTCTCTGTACAAGTAAAACTTTTTTTTATGTCCAGCAAAGCTTATCATAAAACTGTTTTTATCACCAATGACATCCTCTTTGTATTTCTATCACTCTATATTCTCTATATATGGCTCTTACTAAGAAGAGGAAAAGAAAAAGTAGAAGAAGAATAAAATAAAAAGAAGAGAAAAAAAAATTAAGTACCGAAATAATGATGTGCAAGAAGAGGAAGAGGAAAGGAAGAGCAGAACCAAGAAGATGAGAGAAGGAGGTGCAGCAGGAGAAGCAGCATTGGGGAAGAGCAGGGGGGAGGAGTAGCAGAAGGAAGTAAAAACAGGAAGAAGGAAAAGGAGGAGGGATGGGGTTGGGGGTTGGGTTGGTTTAACGAAAAGGAGGAGGGAGGAAAAGCAGTAAGGGGGAAGAGGGAAGAGCAGGAGGGGAAGAGCAGCAGGGAGCAAAATGAGGAGGGTGAAAAAGCAGGAGGGAGTTAGAGTAGAGGGGGGAAGAGCAGAAAAGGAGGAAAAGTATATAAGAGCTAAATTAAAAAAAAAAAAAACATAAACAGCTAATAGCCTACTATAACTTTGAAGGAGAGAGAGAGCAGGAGAAAGCAAGAGAGAGTGTGTGTGTGAGAGAGAGAGAGAGAGAGAGAGAGAGAGAGAGAGAGAGAGAGAGAGAGAGAAAGAGAGATAGGGAGAGAGAGTATTGCCATTGTCGAAGCTTATTTACGAGATACCAAATGGATGAGCTAAAGGAAACCATATGGTTCAGAGAAAAATTCACAAAAAATCAATAAATCATTATTTTGAAAAACGAACAACATAGATAGAAGCATAAAACACAAATTTAGGAATACAAACTGGTTTTAATCTTATAATTGTCACCAATAAAAATTACACAGATTTTTCTGGGTGTTTTTCACCCACGAGTGGCGGTGAAGGTTAAATCAGTATCTTAAATTCAATGTATGAAATATGATTCTAACAACTTAAAAAATTAAAGACTTTTTTTACAACCTACTGAGATGAGTAAGATATGGCTTACATGTATTTTCAAAGTGAGATAGATGCCAAGTCATTACCTGGTTGTTTGTGAACACCCTGAAAACATAGATTTCAGCATCTGGAGCAAAACCAAGACATTCCTTTGAGCTTGCAATTACTCCAGCCACAAAAGTCCCATGTCCCAAGCCTGGAAGGAAAAGGGAGTGAAAATTAAGGAAAACATATTTATTGGATTTTCCTGCAAAAGACAAAGAGAACATAGTACTCTTTTTTCCTTTTTGTTTTGTTTTTTTTCCTATTCTTCTTCTTATCTAATAATAAAATGACAATTCCTTGAAATTTCGGACATTAATTCCAAGAACAATACAAGTATTACTTTGTTACTATGTTTCCTTTGACTGAAACAATAACCATTTTATTAATCATCCTTGAAAATACAATGGACATCATCAGCAACATGGTGGAACCAGTGGACAAACAACTAACATGACAAAGTGCTTCTATAAAAGTATGAGTTTTATGTTACTCAAATTAAACTATAAAATTTGAAGTATGAAGATCAAAGTTTAAGGTAAAAAATGTCTTGTCAACAATCTTAATTTCTTGACATTTGCTCTTGGTAGTCAGATCAACTTTAAACACCAATTTTCACACTCATTCCCTTTTCCAAATGCTTAAAACAGATAATTTTACCTCTGAGTTTTTTGGTTCAAAAAGGAGAAATAAATATGTGCCTATTTCCAGCTTACCATCATCCAAAGTCTTCTCACTGGTCCAGTTGGTTCTGTCCTTAATTTTGCCACGTTTGAAGTGAGGATGATCAGTTGCCAAACCCGTATCAAAAATTGCTACTTTAACACCAGCACCTAGTGAAAAGAAGGTGGATTTAAAATTTGCAGTGAAGAACATAGATAGAGAAGAATCACAGTTACTAAAATCTTCATGGCACATAACATCAGTGTATATTCATTACCCTAAACTTTTAATAAAATATTAGAATGTCTGTTTTCAAGTATATGAAACTATAAGTTAAACTTCAAATAATTTGACAATTTTACAACTGATCTGATTAAATTATTAAAAATCAATTTCTACAAGTCTTAATATTCCATAAGGAAAAATGTACTTTTTTTTACAATTCAAGCCTAACTACATGGTTTGAAAGTCCTTTTTTTTTTCAACAATCACTGCAAAACCAAAGGTTGTTATTGTCAGTTAAACAAAAAGTATGTAAACATATGTAGTAGCCATGGTAATAAAGAAAAACAAAAACATACTTTTTGATGTTTGAACAGTTATAGGATAATGAGCATACTAGATTTTCCTAATAGATACATATCAAATGAAGACCTATTAGAACAGTGCCAACAAGAGACAATGGAGACAATCATTGTCCGGAGGAGGTGGAGGTGGATAGGTCACGTACTCCGCAAGGAACAAGATGCTATCCCTCGAGTAGCCGTTCAATGGAGGCCAAAGGGACACAGGAAACGCGGGCGATCGAAAACCACCTGGAGAAGGACAGTGGAGGCAGAGGCAGCAGCCATGGGACAGTCATGGGGCACCTTGAGGATGCTGGCTCAAGACCGTGAGCGATGGAAGGAGTTTGTTGCTGCCCTAATTGCCAACGGCAAAAAGGGCAGTAAGTAAGTTAGATTTTCCTAACCCTCAAGAGTGAATATAAATTTTTTGTATGAGAATGCAAGACAGGTTAAGCTACATACCTGTATATCCAAGGCCCCATAACATTTCTGCTTGAAGAGCACTGACAATCTGGAAAAAAAAAATCCATTCAACTGTAGACTCAGAGAAGAAAAAAAAATAATTGAGAGAGCAGTCAAACAAAAACAATTAAAAAAACTAGAAGATATTAAAATCTTTTTCAACAAATTGACAACAAAGTCTGCAAAAAGTCAACAACTTAAACGGCAATTTTTTGTAAATCAACCTGTTGAGATAGGCTTTTTAAATACTTTTGCAATGGTTGAAGTCAGCATATTTTTCTTCACTGAACTTTTAAATCAATCTTTGACTCTCGGTGATAAAAGGCAAATATAAAAATAGGGTATTGTACCCTTCAGCTCATGATAGCTTTTTCACCCACTCTGGTGGTTGAAAGTAGAAAAGTCTTAAAATGATAAATGTTTTCTCTTCCTAAGTTGTCTGCAAGGGTCTAGTAAACCTTTCCCCATATGTGATTCTCATGTAATAAACTTACCAATAACAGATATACTTATTTTGGTACTTATCCTATTCATTTTTTAACAGATTAATTATCTTGCCTCTTAGGGATTCTCAAAAACACCTTAATAATTGCAATGCTCTTATTTTTATAACAGAAATATCAGCAAAGACAGGACTAATGAACAAAATATTGTTGCATATGTAACAATACAAACCCACACATACCTGCTTGGGCACAGCACGCAGAAGTTTCCTAGATTTGTACTTTGATGGGGAAAACCACATAGCAGGCTGCAAGAGGTTTGAAAACAGTTAATCTTAAGAAAAGGAAATGTATTTAACTTACATTCAACACAAATATTATTTTTGTCTCTTTGCTAGAAGTTTTACATATACACCTTAAACATTTTACTAATATTCCCAGCATCTTTTTTAACTAAACTTTACATGAGAATTAATCAAATTTAAGATGAAAATGAGAAGTATATTTGTTTTTCTGACCATTGAAAGACTTTTCCTTCCTGCATTTCTTGAATTGTAGCTTGCATTGCCTTCATAGGAAAGAATATCATCTCTATTTCCTGATTCTGGAGGGAGATCATCTTCATCTTCTTAAAATAAAAACAAATAAAAAATAGTTTGAGATTCTTTAATTTAAAAAATCTCTTTGTAAATTTAACATTCATAGATTTTCAAAGGAGCCACAGAATCAATTTTAAGACAAACCAAAAAAACGTCCATGTTGTTTCCTTGATCATATAAAACTATAAGAAAAATATAAACATTGCTCGCTTACTTGTGTCTTTTTTAATTACTTTTCATGTTTTTGTGTAGAAAACTCAAATGAGATAAAACTTGATTGAGAGAACTTTAATTACACTAGCCTTTTTTTTTATTTGTTTGGTTGATGGAAAATACCTGGCTTATACTTAAGAGCCCTTGTGACTTTCCTGTGAGGTGTTACACGTTTCACAAGAGGGTGGCTTGTCAGAGCATCTATAATTGGTTTGTCTGACTGCCCATGGAACTGAAAGATATAGGAGTATAAATTATCATAGAGAACTGCATAATTATCATGGTTTCCTTGTTTGCATATTTTAATTACCTGTCATCCTCATCAAAGTAAACTTAAGCCTCTTCTGTTTATCAATAAAAGCCTTTCTTGTCTGCAATGTCAATCAAAGCTAAAAACCCACGAGGCCCCAAACTCATCCAGAAATATTGTGGGAGTCAAATTCACATAGAATGTCCCTTCTGATATCAAGCTGTATACATGTCGAAACTTCAGTCATACACGTGTCTCTAGTTCCCTAAAAGAAACATTATATTTGTAATTCTTATATATATTTTAATACTCCCATGCTTGAATATTGCAAAATAATTTTTTTTTTTTTTACCAAAAATGAATCTGCAGAGACTGACTTAGAGAAAAGGGGAAATTCAATTACACTTCTTCATCGGAAAAAATAACACTAGTTGCTCCTAATGACAAAATACTGTAAATCACTGCTCCTTTTTATTTTTTAATGCATCGCAAAAAAATACCTCCCTATAAAAGGCTATTTAATTCAACAGTTTTATGTCTTTTCAGTGTCTGTAAACCTTAGCAGAAGTTATTTTACACATGCTTTAATTACTTTTAATTTGTATTTTTAATAGCATTTAAAAATTGCATCAAGAATGGTACCTTCATGATATCAGAGCTGAGAATGCCCAAACACACAAAAAGGTTGAAATCTAGGCACCTTCTTACAAGAAGGAGTAAAGAAACAGCTATGACTGCTGAAGAGATTTTTTTTTCTTACAAGGAATCTGGAGCAGTGGTTCTTTTAAATACATATGTTTAAAATAGAAATAAACTGCACAATCTGTATCCTTACTTTCAGATACAAGAACTCATAGTCCTGTAACATTTTGGCAATATTAATCATGAAGTTTGCAGGAAATGTTTTGAAACAGATGAAAAAAAAGGAGGAAACTAGACCAAAAAAGGAGGAACTAGATTTTTTAAAAGGAGGATTTCAGCCTCATGGAGGAGGATTCTCATCCCTGATTATTAGTAAAAAAAAAATCATTCAGTGATAGAGGTTTTAGCTTATATAACCAGGTATCATTTGCAAATGAAAGCTCACAAAATGTTATGAAATAAAACTCAATTCTCTTTAGCAGTTAGACAACTATTGTCTTGTGATTTGTACCCACTGAAAATCAAACAAGTTTTTTTGGGTAAAAACATTCTCTTTCCGAAAAGATCTTACTCTCTCACATCAGATCATGTTTACAAACATGCCTTGGCAATTAAATTAATATTTTTAAAACTGTTACCGTATTTTGCATCTTTGTAAATACATAAAAATCTTGTTTCTCATCCACATTTAAAAAAGACTTAATATGAAGACTTTAAAATAAAGGCAAATCATAAGTTGATCTGACAAATAAAATCTACATGTGTATCTTTTGGACAAAACAAACACAGCTTTTCTCTCATGCCATGGGCTAATTCAGAAATTTATTGGCTGTGGCAGCAGAACATATTTCATCTTTGTTGCAGATCAGTCGATGAGCCGAAACAGAGACAAGAATGTGTGGAACATTCATTCTGGTTATAAAACAAGTTTAAAAAAAAAACAAAGCAAACAACAACAACAACAAAAAGAAGATAATAAATCAAATATAATAAACATGTGGCAACAAGAAAATTTAACACAAAAACGTTCTGTCGTATGTACAAGATAGAACTGTTGTTCAGTTATAAAATCACAAAACATACTTCTAAAACATCAAAGTCACTGGGGTAAGTGTTAGCAGGGTTGATTCTAGGAAGGACCTTCCATGACGTAATCCCTGCTTCCTGCAGCGCTGCTGTAATAAAGCGTTTTCTTGACTGAGCCTTATAATATCCATCAAACGTGATAATGTATTCTGGAGAAAGGGAAAGGAATTTTGTCAATTAACCTTCATCAGAAAACATGTCTACACAAACAGGCATTTAACCAAACCAGTATCATTTATAATTCAGATATCTACAAGAAACAACAGTGCATTTGTTTTAGTTGATGAATTTGAATCTCCATAATATCCCTGTATGTGTAAGTCCACAACAGCTATGATACAAACTTTTTTTACTCTTAATTGGTTCAGAATGTGGCCCAAGTAGTACACAACTATTTCACTACTACATTTTTTTTCTGCAACATCTTATAACTGTCACAGAACTGATAGTCCAATACTTAGCATATAATCTGTAGGGCAAGTACCAAGGTAAGCCACTTTAACTGTAAAAAGTAATATTTCATGTCTAGAAAAAAAAAATACAGATCACAATATATTATATAATGATAACAATTTAAGACTCCTAGCAACCAAGCACTATCAGTGAGTGCTACATGTCGAACTAAATGTTCTACACATTTGAGAATCCCCATTCAACATAATTAATACTTATATGTTGTACGTGTAAAAGCCTCAATTTTAAGTTTTCCAAAGAACTGAAAGGTCCTTCACTTTTCTGCACAATTAAATTTTAACTTTTCTCCTTTGTACAATCTTAATCACATTGTACCAATGCATAAAATATAAAAAATTTGACAAACAAAATTCTATGCATAAACTTACCATTATCTACAACAGAGCTTGTAAACTCCATGTCAAGTCTTTCTGAGTGTCCTGTTGTATTGCACATTTTAGACTGGCTTGAGCCAGTTTTTTTTCCAGTTCCTGAAGGCAGACTCTTCCAATTGCCACCGAATGAAGCATGACTCTGGTCATATTGGGTTTTATTATTTACAGATGAGAAGTTATATGAAGAGCTGTTATTAGTGCCATATTTTTGTTGCATAGAAGTACTTGAAAATTTTATATTATCATGAGAATGATGCATGTAGTTTTTGCTTTTTTTCTTAGAATGAGATACGTTTTCAACAGATAATTTGTCATCATTGAACAGAATATCTTGATTAACATGTCCTCTTAAATTATCATTGCCCTTGCTGTCCCTGAAGTTTGAAGACATGAAATGTTTTGATTCATTGCTTCTACTGGTCCTCTTTGTCTTTGGTTTGAAAAATATAGAATCATCTTTACTATAATATGTGTTGATTGTATTGCTGTTAGTAATCCTTGCTCCTTTGGACTGGGATAGGTGGTAAAGTTGGCTTTGATTGTGCGACCACTGACCTCCATCAGTTGGCGGGGTGGCCAGGTGGGATTATTTCTCCAAAGCGTCCACTCTCTTGACCAGACTCAGCACCTCCGCCGCGATTTCACTCTGCTTGTTATTCAGGGACGAAACCTGAACAAACAGTGCGAGAACAGATGTTAATCAAGCAGTTAGGCAAACCATCAACCAACCAACCAAACATACGACCAATCAACCAACAATGACCAATTAACCAACCAAATGACCAACCGACCAACCGAACGACCAACCGACCAACTAAACTACAAATCAACCAACCAACCAACCAAACGACCAACAAACCCAACGATCAACGGTCAACCAACCAAACGACCAACCAACGAAATGAACAATTAACCAAACGACAAATCGTCCAATTAACCATCGAACCAACCGCCCGTCCAACCACACATAGAAATAAATAACTAACCAAGCAACCAAACAATCACCCAACCAAACGACCAAAGAAAGAAACTGACAACCAAACGACCACGCGACCAACCACACAATATACCCACAAAACGACCAACTGTCCACACGACCAACCACACGTTATACCCTCAAAACGACCAACTGTCGCATCAACCGACCAACCAAACGACCAACCAAGAACCAACCAACGATATACCAACGATCAAAACGACAATTTGCCCCACCAACCAACGCAACAAACACACGAGCAATCGAACAACCAACAAACCAACCAAAAAACGACCAACCGACCAAACAACCAAAAATACCACCCGTTTAACCAACCAAGCAGCCATCCAGCCAACTAACCAACCTTGCGTCCAACCAACCAACAGTTTACCCTAGAGATCTCTTAATCGAAAGCTCTTACCTTTTGGAGCAGATCTCTCACAACCTCGGCAATCTCGGCCTGTTTGTTCGCCAGAGACGAGATCTCCGTACTGCCTGGCAAGCCACAATGAATCACGAATATGTGGTTAGAATATTAACATAGCAGCTGCCGCACTCGAGATAATCATGTTTAAAAGTTATGAAAAATAAATATTTATTAAAATAATTTTTAAGGGGGCTCGATAAAAATGTATGCTGAAAAGCGAAATTTTTGTACGAAATTAAAGATAAGGTCCGTAAACATACAAATCAACTTTCTTTTCAGTTTGGTTATCAAAACAAGGCACGTAGTGGAAGATACACGCTATTTTTCTAGACATACGAAAAAACACACAAAAAACCTTGTTGTTTTGTAACTTTTGTATCCCTAGGCATGTGATTACAAACAGCTCACTTTTTGACAGTTTGTTATTCTTTAGGGTATATTTTTCTTACTGAAAAATTGCGAAAATTAGATAACGTAAAATATATTGCAATTGGCAAAAATTATGAGAAAAAGTACAATGGTTACGGACCTGCAGTATGTGAGAGAAGAGACAGACGTAAAAATAATGGTTACGAACCCTCAGTGTATGTGAGCAACGTCACAAACACTGCCAGGACCACGAAAGTCACAAAAGTCGACTTCATCTTGACTTCAAGTGTCAACGCTTGAGGTGCTGCTCACAAGATGGCGCGGAACTTTAAATTTCTGGGAAAAACAAAAATGAAATCATAAGTATTGCATGTAGAAAATACAAATAGTTGTACGTTGTTAAACCATTTTAAATTAAATCAATTTACATCTCAAAATAACATTGTTCTGTTAAGATATATGTTGTTAAACCATTTTAAATTTAATCAATTTACATCTCAAAATAAGATATGTGATGTTAAGATATGTTTTGAAATGATTTCTAATCATGTTACATTCCTATACATATTATGTTTTGTGTTGTATTATGAATGATATATTTTAAAACAATTCCTATTAAGTCAAAATGCAAGAAGATGTATCTAATGGCCAAAGATACGTGGAGACAATGTATAGAATTTAGCAAACTAAGTACAAATATCAACACCATAATTATATCGTCAGCGTACAAAGCATGTAATGTAGATGTTCAACTCACGTACAGACAGTAACTGTGATGACTTTCAGGGGGAATGTGACGGATGGCTGGAGCCTCCCTCTTTATTCTGTAGTTGTGGTGCTCTTTCATGATCACAACCTGTTGCTCATGAGCCCGAATGGTTTCAAGGGCTGCCACTACAACCATGATTTCTCATTTCGAATGTGCTGGGACTTTTGTCTGCATGTTCCGTTTTTAGGGATGCACCATTGTATACGTTACTGTAAGCGTTCACACATGAAATATTAATTATACACAAACAATACATAGGCGTTCCCTACAGTGTAGGAAAAATAGGCTTACTGTTCTCAATATTGTCATCCGCGTTAAAAAATTGATATTCATAATTCAGGCCTGTCGAAATGTTTAGAACAAAAGGATTATTCATAAACGTGCATAAAGAGCGCAGAAAATTTTTAAAACCTAGCAAAATAATAATGAATTATTAAAAATACGACAACACACACACACATACACGCACTGTATAAAATGCATAGATATGGTGGGTTAAGCAGTTCCATGTTAATCAAGTTGTGTGTATGTGTGTGTGTGTGTGTACAAGTTTCTCTCTGCTACTGTCCTCTCTATAGATGTCCACTATTTGGAGAGGCGTTTCGTAACACCATTCCTCCTAAATATGCACATTTTTAAGTCTGTCGCGGGCGTGTCACTACTAACACAGTCAATGTAATAATTATGTCAGTCATGCACCAACCGGTGGAGGACACGCCAGTGCAAATTGGATTTGTTCGTTCGTCAATTTTTATTAGCAGAACAGATGAGAGGGTGGGGACAGGGACTGACAAAGTGATAGAACACTGGGCTTGTTTTGAGGAGGTTCGTGGTCGATTCAATGCTATACCGGGGCATAATAATCGCCGGATTTTTCTGCTCATTTGGTGGTTATATGACAGAAGTCATGTTTTCCCCGCTCTGTATATGTTTGGCAGCGCTTAAAATTGTGTCACATTAGTCTTTGAACCGATCCGCGATATATAGACTTGCTTCTGCCGTTTGACTTAAGAAGATATGTCCATGCAGTTCGCGGGTCTTTTATGTCACATGGTTATGATTTAAAGCAAAACCTTGATGAATTTTAGTATAAATAAAGTTACTTGTGGGTGCCGTTGGTCTCATAGTTAAAACATTCAACCACACTTGTTAAGGTGCTGTGTTTGATACCCGGCGTTGACGAAATGTCAACGTGCTGTTTGCAGGATCCTAACTTAGTTCTCCAACGCCATATCAACCAGCATGGAACATGTTACCTTAACTGGACCAAACTTATCCCCGCCAACTCTGGCCCTCGCTTTCTGAATACATTTCTACCATCCCGTCATCCTCTGTTTTTTATGTCAGTGGTGTACCTTTTCTAGCTGTCGAAAAAGAGAGAGAGAGAGAGAGAGAGAGAGAGAGAGAGAGAGAGGGGGGGAGAGAGAGAGAGAGAGCGGACCTGTATTTTTCTTAATGTTTTCTATGTATAATGAATGGGGTTCACCTTTTTTTTCTTGAGCCTTCCAATTTTTTTTGCAATACTTCTTTCAATATTGCCCTTTTTTTATTGTGCATGCTACCTTTTTGTAATTATTTGAAAAAGCTGCTTTTAAGTTTTTAGTTCCTCTACTTTCCTTGTAGCCAATACGTGAAAACACTTTTTTTCAGCTGCTGAAATTCGGTTTTCATTAGTTTTCTCTTATAGAGTCCAGACAATAATTATAATATTACAAAAGAGTTTTCCGGTACGCAAATGGATTCAGAACCAAATGATCACCAACGCTGCAAAGCAAAACGTTTGATGGATAAGGGACATGAAAGAAGAAAAGAAAAGTTTACAGAAAATTCGGAATAACATGGTATGGCTGCAGGTATCAATATTGACATGACGGGTGGTGAGGTTCTTTCAATTAGATGGGTAACTAGCTGTTCATTTTATGTGTTACTGGCAGGAAAAGCGTAATATTAAAAGGCAGAGAGTGAGAGGGATTGGGCGAATGCTTCTTTCATGCAAGACAATAGACTGGTGTTGACAAAACCTCCTGTAGATACGCATTGTGAAGAGCAACTGAAAGTCAGTAACATCGGACGTTCTAAATTCTAATGAAAACAGGACATAATACGAGGTCGTTGAATAGGTAGAGTGCGCGGTTTCTTCTCAGGGCAAAAGGTTCGAATCTACGACAACAGTAAAAAAAACTGCTGTAACTTTAATGTTTAGCTGGCACGATCTTTACAAATCGCTTGCCAACTGCATAATTTCTAGATAGGGATCAGCTTGGACGTATTGGCAAGGCTGTTCTCTACTTGCTGTACCTTAAATTTATGACCACATGCCTGATGAGAACAAAGGGTTAATAGTAGTATCACTCACAGTAGCAGTATGTCAGTGATAGTAGGTCTATTGCCAGGAGGCAGAACAGCTCTTTAGACATTCGCAAACATTTTTTAATGAACCGTTGCCTAGTAACGTGGTACAGTGTTCCCCAGCCCAGCGTCACTGTTGGATTTGGTTGCTAGGGGCTCATGCATAATGCATTCATGGTAGGTCGTATAGATATTTCATAAGACTATCAAGGTTTTGAAAAGCACGATTATACTAGAGACAACAACAACAAAATTCTTTGGTCATACCTCTTGGGGGAGCTTTTAGACTGGCTCCTACAAAAATTTCCTGTAAGATCTTTCACTGTAATCTAATGCAAAAAATCCGTAATCGGTCACGTATTTATTAGTTTTTATAGGAACAAATGATATGAGAGATAAAACAAAGTTTGTGAGTGATCCTGGATACCAAAGATAAACAATTCACTACAAAGAAATCCCACATCCACCATTTTACACAAAGGCATTTGCTTGATCATACAAGATCATAATTAATCCGACAGATTTCGGTGATGGTCTCTTCAGTATGAAATCTACATGGAGACTGAAGTTGCCCGTGGACAAAATGGCGCGCTTGCCCATCATGATGTTACAAAACAGCGTTACTCCTGCTGCAATACTACTTAATACTATCTTCAAAGAAGGTCCAATCACTGTGATATCCAGGTGCTCCAATCCCTGGAAGGGCTGTGTAATCAGACAAGGTAACCCTCGGTTTGTGTTGACACTCCCGACAGATGGAGGCAGCTCTAGCCCTACTGTTAAATAAGAAGTTGTGGTTCGAATCCCTAACAGACAGCCTTGTTCGTGTATGATCCAAATATTCCGGTATCCAGGTACCCCTGCTTTGTCTGACTAGAAGAACGTTAAATTATCAGACGTTTGTCATGAGACCTGTGCGTGACACAGACTATTTGCTGACGATGGAAGTTTAAAAATTACTCGTAGAGAAACCAGTTTTCCGTGAGGTCAATCTTTCCTTTTACTATCGTTTTTCTTTGGGTTTTTTTATTTTTTTTTATTTTGTGTTTTTACATGCAAAAACGTTGAGTTTTCTTTGAAAAAGAAAGAAAACAAAATTTGACTAAGTAATATTGTCTGAAGAGTAGAAGAAACAAGCTTTGTCTGCATATATATAAAACGATCAAACGTGCGTGAACAATACTTAAACAAGTGAACAACACGAACACCGCCACTGTTTTTTCTTTGACCAATGTTTATTTTTCTATTCTTCTTCGTCCTTGCAAGGTTTTCATGTAAACAATGTACGAACTGTAAGAATCTTTATTGTGCCTTACAGCAGGAGAGCTTTTTTTTTCTAGATGGGGATTCTCTTCTCTAGATGGGGATTCTCTTCTCTAGATGGGGATTCTCTTCTCTAGATAGGGACCCGTTTATGGAAACTGAAGTTGGCGGTGGACAAACTGGCGCTCTGGCCCATCATGATGTTACCAAACAACATTACTCCTGCTGTAAAACTACTTAATACCATATTCAAAGAAGGCCCGATCACTGTAATATGCAGGAGTTCCAATCCCTGGAAGGGCTGTGTTATCAGACAAAGTGACCTTCGGTTTGTGTTCACACTCCCGACAGATGGAGGCAACTCTAGCAGTCCCACACTGTACAGCACCCCTCTGTTAAACAACAGGTTGTGGTTCGAATCCCTAGCAGACAAAATCTAGGTATCCTGGTATCCCCGCTCTGTCTGACTAGCAAAACGTTAAATTACCAGACGTTTGTCGTGAGACCTGTGTGTGAAAAGACTATTTGCTGACGATAGTTTGGAAATCACTCGTAAAGTTTTCCGTGAGGTCAATCTTTCCTTTTACTATCGTTTTTGTTGGCGGTTGTTTTTTGTTTGATTTTGTGTTTTTACATGCAACCGTTGAGTTTTCTTTGAAAAAGTAAGCAAAATAACACTTGACTAAATCATGCAAACAGAAGGGAACTCATTAATTTTCCCATTGCTTTGGTCGAGACACACAATGGTAGTCATGGACATTACAAATAAACAAATTGACAAGGCATCGGGTGATAATGGGGTGAAATATTCAGAAACTTCTTTTAATTCTGTAAAGGTCGATCGGAGTCTTTTAAGCAATCATTAACAAGATACACAGTAGATTTGATTAAAACATTAAGAGACAGAAATGCTTCACCATTAACTAAAAAAGCAAGTGTTTTTTTTTCAAGTAGACAACGAGATCTATATCAATATGATGAGTCAGTAGTTATTGTCTGAAGATTAGAACAAAAAAGCTTTGCCTGCATACAAACTACAAATATAAGACAATACTTAAACAAGTGAACATACACGAAAACAGCCACTGTTTTTTCTTTGATCAATGTTTATTTTCCTATTTTACTTCGTCCTTGCAAGGTTTCCATGTTAACAATAAACGAACTGTAGGAATCTTTATTGTCCTTTACAGCCGGAGAACATTTTTCTCTAGATAGGGATTCTCTTCTCTAGATGGGGATTCCCTTCTCTAGATAGGGACCCGTCTAATTTTAAACTCGAACAGGGTTGGAAAGTAAACAAACTGGCCAGTGTTCCAGAACTTGTAAGTCCAGACGGAGTTAGGCAGGACGTAAGTACAGCCGTCAAACCAGAAGCCGCCCATGCCTGAGCTGGCGCAGTTGTCTTCATGATTGTCGTTGTCTCGGTCTTTAGTGGAGAAGGGCTTATCGGAGTCCACCCTGAACGAGCCGTACACGTTGTACATTTCCCTCCCATCCATAGTTCGAATATCCGCTTGCATCTCGTATTTATACTGCAATAAAATAAAGCGAATCATTAATTTGTGCTTTTAAAGTTGTTCTATGTATGTATATATATATTTAACTGAGCTGCATCTTTTTGTCTTGATGGGTTTGACGATTGGGAATTTCAACGCACCTTCCAGATTGGGGCAGTCACCCCAGTGTAATCAAAGAAACTGGACAAAGGCCTGATTTCGTGGTCGATTCAGCTTCAACACAACAGCTAATCATTGTAGAACTAACAATTCCATATATACAAAAGAGAGAAATACCTAAACCACACCAAAGAAGTGAAAGATGCCGGCTACAAAGCTGTGGTAATGCCAGTAGATATTGGTGCCAGAGAGTTCGTAGGGTCATAACTATATGACCTTCTGACTAAGCTCTTAATATGTGACAACAGAAGAACAAAAGCTCTAAAGCTACTGGCTAGGATAGCCGATGAATCTTGAGTTGGAGGAATTGAGGGTGTTACATGGGGATTAAAAGATGCCCGTACTATCAGGAGCTCAGTTGGCGAAATGGTTAAGTGTTTTAATTGCCCAGTGTTCCAGAACTTGTAAGTCCAGACGGAGTTGGGCAGGACGTACGTACAGCCGTCAAACCAGAAGCCGCCCATGCCTGAGCTGGCGCAGTTGTCTTCATGATTGTCGTTGTCTCGGTCTTTAGTGGAGAAGGGCTTACCGTTGGCGAGAGACATACCCTGCCCGTCCCGCTCGCCGATCGTCCCGTCAGACAGCGCGCTCACGTGCAGGCGGTAGCTGGGGAAGGGGGGGGGGGGGAGAGAGAAAAAGAGAGAGAGAGAGAGAGAGAGAGAGAGAGAGAGAGAGAGAGAGAGAGAGAGAGAGAGAGTTACACACGGAGTTCCAAATCAGTAATATGTTTTAAGCCTTCATTTTAAAAAGATCATTCTGGTTAGATTCAAGATGGTCAGATATAAAAAATAAAAACGGCATCTTCATTTCTAATAGTAGTAGTAGTAGTAGTAGTAGTAGTAGTAGTAGTAGTAGTAGTAGTAGTAGTAGTAGTAGTAGTAGTAGTAGTAGTAGTAGTAGTGATCCAACCAAGATGAGGGTGTGGGTTCAAATCCCTTTGGGGCATCTAAGATGACAGGGAGACAGCTGGGAGTCATAACCTGAGTGTGGCACGACCCCCTTAGAGTGTCCGCAGCTAAGGGCCGAAACACTTTCGGAAGGATTTCGGTGATTTCGCTCAACGGTGAGTTTCTGAACATTTTCAAGCAGCCAGTTTTCCCCATAGATCATCACTAAATCTTTATGACTTCAGAAAATTTTTGTGAGAGATGGCCAAATCTGTATGACTTTAGCACGTTCGTCGTCAATGAGTCTGTGTACAGATGGCCAAGAATACTGCAAGATGACAAATGTTCAAGACTTCAGAAATACAAAGCCCGTACGTCCTTGGTGAGCCAGTGCAACGCCTCGTTCCCCAGCCAGAACTCGGAGTTAAGGTCACCGAAGCCGTTACGGTACTCGCTCCAGGGTCGATCGAAGTCCAGCGTGCCCGAATCACGTCTCTGTGGGTTAAAAATAAAATTGATGTTCTGTTGGACAGTGTAAAGATGTAGGTTATAACTAAATAGAAGAAAATATGTGTGTTTAACTATAACACTGATCGTGTTATGCACTATAACACTGTATATTATAAATAACTAGAAGGAAATACATACTAATGTGTGTTTGACTATAACATTGGTGGTGTGACAAGTTTGTGGTTGTTTGTTTGACGACAGCTATAGAGGAAGAGAGGGGGAGAGAGATAGAGATGGATAGAGAGAAGACGAGAAGACTGGAGATAGATCTAGATCTAGTCTATGCATTGTTAGTTTGTTTTCCTACCTTGTCTGCCCCGGTTGTGAAGATCATTCGAGAAATCTGTCAATCTGGTAAACAACTTATTTTTCAGTGTCGGTTTGTTTACAGTCTAATGCTTCTAATCAACTGGAGTAATGTCCCTTGTAGTCTCGTGTGTTTTAGTACATGCTAGAAGTATCGAGATTCGTGAACAACTCGAATCTTATGGGTTACAAATCGGTATAAAAGGCTTGTACGTGTGAGTTAGTCAGTCAGTCAGAGAGTCTGAGCGCGTTTGGTACCATTATTAGAGAAGTTGAAGTGGAAGCTGCCGTGTTACAGTTACGGATTGCTATTGAGTTGTGGAATTGATCACAGATTGTTATTGCAGTTGTGGATTTGATTGCTGTCGAGATTTCGTTGTAACATTTTCACTACCCTAGACGTGTTTATAGTTAATAAAGTTATTCTTCAATATTTCTACAAGAAGGAGTTGACTTTATTATTTGTGTTGGAGTCAGTGGATGTTGGATCACTGTCTGAAGCCCCGTTACAATATATAATTTTATAACCGATAGCTGGGCTCTACAACAGAGACTGTGCATTACCCCAACAATTCACGTTACAGGTGGTCTGTTGGAAAGTGTAAAATTGTAGATTATAATTAAACAGAAGGAATTACATAATTATGTGTGTTTAATTATTACACTGGTGGTCTGTTGGACACTGTAAGATATGATATGACATATTAGAGGGGAGATTTTTCTGTGATTATAGTGTAAATGAAAGGAAAGGAACTTGAAACTGGCCAAAACCAGCAACAGGAGTACCGTTTTAGAGGAGGTAAAATAGAAGCTGAAAAAAATCAATGATCAACGTAAGTTAGACTTGTTCCCATCTCACAATAGCATGATTGGAAGTGAAGCCTTTATCTTTTAAAGTTAGTGATAGTTTGATATCTTGCCTCTGTTGTATTTTTGTTGTGTTTTTTTAAAGGTGGTTCACCGTGATCATCTGCTCACACACCCATACGTACCTGAAAGACGATCCAGCCACCGCCGTCAGTCTGTGTGTCACACCGGATGTCCCTGGCCAGAGTGTCGTCACGCAAGATCAGGTACGGTTCGCTGGTCCTGGCGCTCACGCCGCGCTCACACACAAGTCGCTGGAGGTAGGGGGAGGAAGGGGGGATATCAGTGGTATAATGAAGGAGGGGTCGATTTGAGTTGGTTTAACGTCCAACATTAGTTGTTGTGCTTTTAAAGGTGGTTCATCGTGATCTGCTCACACACCCACACGTACCTGAAAGACGATCCAGCCACCGCCGTCAGTCTGTGTGTCACATCGGATGTCCCTGGCCAGAGTGTCGTCACGTAAGATCAGGTACGGCTCGCTGGTCCTGGCGCTCACGCCGCGCTCGCACACAAGTCGCTGGGGGTAGGGGGAGGGGGGATATCAGTGGTAGAATGAACAGGGGTGGGGGATATCAGTGGTAGAATGAACAGGGGTGGGGGATATCAGTGGTAGAATGAACAGGGGGGGGTCGATTTGAGTTGGTTTAACGTCTAACATTAGCACTATATAGACTATATTGTGGATGGGACCCAAGGCTGACGCCTGACAGTTTTATGTGCTGCCTCACACGGAACAGGGCGGGGATACTATGACTCCTGTCTCAGCGGGTCACATCATTAAGCTGACACCGTCCCAACCTGTTAGGAGTGAAGTCGACAGGGCTCGAACCACGGATCTTTTGCGTCGGAAGCCGACGTTTTACCACAGGACCATCGCACCCCAGTATTAGAATGGAAGTGTTCTTGTTAATCATTGTATCATTGTTTGCCCGCAGAAAACTTTAAACAGAATGTTTGATTTGATAATAAATATTTTGATATAAATCGTTAAAATCTTTTTCTTAAATCTAACAATTAAAAAGGAAGCAAACAACAGAATGTATAAGTAGATAAAGTCATGATTTATAATTATATCATATTGTTATCAAGTTTTAATAACTTCTACATATGACATGACTTCTATGCGCATATCTCAAACAAATAAAAAGAGCACCAGGAAAAACAGCCATGCAACGACTGAATAGGTGTCCCATGATCGCCTGGAGTTTTCCGAAGTTATCAACATGTCCATACCTGGTTCTGCTCCAGTGAGTCCACTCTCTGCACCAGTTTGAGGAACGCCGCCTTCAGAGAGTCGAAATCCGTTACTGGCGAGACAATAACACAGAGTCAGAGGAACTGGAGCCAAAGTCAGTGCCAGTGGTTGCTGAACCGTAGTCAGTGTCATGGGTTGGTGAACCACAGTTAGTGTCTTGGGTTGGGCAACCACAGTCATTGTCAGGATTGGGGAACCACAGTCAGTGTCAGTGTTTGGGCAACTACAGTCAGTGTCAGGGGTTGGTGAACAACAGTCAGTGTCAGGGGTTGGGCAACCACAGTCAGTGTCAGGGACCGGGAACCACAGTCAGTGTCAGGATTTGGGCAACCACAGTCAGTGTCAGGGGTTGGTGAACCACAGTGTCAGGGGTTGGTCAACACAGTCAGTGTCAGGGTTGGGCAACCACAGTCAGTGTCAGGATTGAGGAACCACATTCAGTGTCAGGGGTTTGGGCAACCACAGTCAGTGTCAGGGGTTGGTGAACCACAGTCTAGGTTTTCGTCTTCGTTTAAAAAATGTATTGTTTATGACATCAGAGCAACAAAGTTCTACCTGCGTTTTTATCGAAACTGTTGTCTTATTTTGTAATTATGAGGTTATGTGTTGTAATGTTGAGAGATGGATTAAGATAAACAAATAATTAGAAAACAAAGCATTATTATTACAGGGCTCTGTTGTTTTTTTTTTAATAAAAGCGACGGCTGAACCTTCATTAAGAGTGTGAACGTTGTGCTGCTATTATAATTATTGAATAAGACAATAAAGGGTTACTACAGCACAGAGAAGAAAAAGTCTGTGTCTTTACATTTTTTGATTATTTGCAAATTTGAAGAAAAAAAATGGAAGCAAATGTGATAACCACTTGTTTTATATTTACTGTCAATTTCGACGAAAACAAAAAATAAAAACAAAATTCTGTTTAATAAATTAAGTCCCGTACTTTCTGCCTGCGCGAAGTTGTCAATAGCCGAAAACAGCAGAGCCCACACAACAAGAGCAGAAACACTTGTTGCTCCACCCATCGTGTTGCTGAAAAAGCTTCAGTGGAAAGCTATGAATAAGATTCTGAACCTGCAGACAAACTGAAAGCACAGGAAATAATATTGACAAATAAAGGCTATTATTTAGTTGTTCATCATGAATGTTTCTTTTTTCATTTCAAATTTGTAAATATGTTTGATAGGATGAGTTAATAACGCCATGCATTAATGACTCCAATTATTATTATTTTCTATTGAACCCCCTAGTGAAACCATACTGAAAAGAAAAAAGGTGAATTTTTAAAGAAAAAGCTACGTAAGAAAGAAAGCTTGAAAATAGTGCGGGTTTCGTGGAAACATTCTTCATAAGACGCATGCTGAAATTCTGAAATATATCAAACATCAACTCCTTACCTCAATAAAGTATAATCTTTGTTTTTTAAAGTAAACACATTTTCATGATTATTTTAAATAAAATATGAACTTAGACTTTTAACAACCCCAGTTATGAGAATACAACTCTTTTTAAAGCATATTTCAGTTCAACTATTTTGATTATTTCTTCTTACATGTTCCGAGCTGAACTTCTCTCGGAGCCGTCTGGTCGAGAATATTAGGCTGCATGTGATAAACATCGCGCTATATTGTGGATCTATTTCTCATTGAAAATGCAAAAAGTGATAAAACAGAGTCAGAGAAACACTGAGAGACAGGAAGAAACATAGAGAGAGAGAGAAAGAGAGAAAGAGAGTTAGAGAGAGAGAGTGAGAGAGTTAGAGAGAGAGAGAGAGAGAGAGAGAGACAGACAGACAGACAGACAAACAGAGAGACAGAGAGAAACTATGGGAAAATTAACATTTCCATGTTTGCGTTGCTAAAGAATCGATAAATTCTCACGAGTTTTGAAACTTGAAAATTCATGAATCCTCCTCTCAAAGATTGCTATCTACGATGGCGCGCGTGCTAAGTGATACATTTGTAGCAAACATGGAAATAGTTTCTTTTCTTTTTCTTTCGTTCGTTATTTAGTTCCAACACCAGTTCTCTAAATTTTCATATCCCCATCATTCCAATCAATATTATAAATTATTTATCCCCTCTGGTACGTAAAAAAGGAAACGGATATACATATTTTTTGTCAAGTCCTTTCCGTTTTCAAATAATACGTTGAAATGTATTCCAAGTACCATAGCAATGGAAAATGCAAATGTCAGGGTATTTGAAATGAGCAGACATATTATTTCCATACATTATTGGAATTTTTGTGAAAAGCCGAATCAGCGTTGTCACACCTTCGTTCATTTTCTGTTGTTGTTGTTGTTGTTGTTGTTGTTGTTGTTGTTGTTGTTGTTGTTGTTGTTGTTGTTGTTGTTGTTGTTGTTGTTGTTACTGCTGTTGTTGTTGTTGTTGTTGTTGTTGTTGTTTTTATCTTTCAATATACTCACCTTTTATCTTTTGTTAAAAACACATGTTGCATAGTGAGTATTTTCCAATATGTAAATGCATTATGTTTTATTTAACCCCCTTAAACATTGATAAATTCTTTACGAGAATGATCGAGGATCAAGGGGTATGTCTTTGTAGGATTCCGTGAACTGGTTACATCGTGATAGCCGGGCGGAAAATAATTCCATGCACGCCGCCAACACAAGGACATCTGGTATTTTCTTAGACGACTGGTTTATTTTTGTTGCTGTTACTGACATCAATGCCACTAAACCTTGCTTAACGAACATCCTTACCATGAAATAGTTGACCCAAACTCATTCCACTAAGAATGATGTCTTTGAGATTTCGTTACAATTTTCTCCGGGCACATCATTTAATATTTTTTATTCCCTCCGTTGCGCCTAGCCTTGGGTTGCCGTTGGCGCAATTGTTGGGTGATGGATGACCATTGTCAAGGTCCTGGGTTCGATTCACGACCAAATTAAAAAATTATATTAAAAATATTATATGTGACAGGGTTAGGAATTAAAATAGGAAAAATGCATATAGTCCAGTCGTGGGTTTATAACGGGTGCAAGGATAAAAATACATATATACGATAAGCACTTAACGGAAGAAAACTGAAGGTTTTGATAAAATGAGAACAGGCCAGTTATAACGGGAAAAAATCAAAGGGAGATGCACGTGTGGAAGTTGCGGGGAAAAACTCACTGTTGAGTGTTCAATTGGTCAGAGAAGATGAAAGCAGACCTTTCATAATTTTTTTCAAATACTCTAGACAAACCATTCAATTTCAGTGACCTCTTTTATCTTTTTTACGAAGTATTGATCTTCTTGGAAAAAAAGTGCATCCTGATGGAAAGAATGGATGGGAAAAGAGAGAGCCCATTCGATGTTTGTTTGTTATTATAAAACCTGTAACTCACAGAGAGTAGTTATAAAAAGCATCGTGCGTACGTTACCACTGTACTTTTAAAGAAAAGAGCTTTCATTCGGACCCCACTGGATTTACACAAAGGCTGGCCTTGATAACGTTAAGCTGCGAGCGCGACACAGAAATCCCATTCAAAACAAGTCTCGGGGGGTCTATACACGATGTGAAGTTTGCGATGGATATTTAGTGGCCATCCATCCATCTACGAGAATTTATGGAAAAAATCAAGGCTATACAACAAATAGTGTAATTATCAAATGGCTCAGATTCAGGACAGGAAAATTAAAAAGCATTAATTTTTCACGTGACCATTTTGTCTGATAATGTTATGCAATATATTGACAAATGTTTCGTTTATGGGTATAAATTTATGAGATGTCATGTATTTGCTAAGGCAAATAGAATGCTTTTACATAATTCTAATATATAGTTGGATAAGATAGATATTGTTTTTAAATAGAAAAACGTACAGCCTTGAAGAGAATAATTATTAGGCTATTTTTTTAATTACAGGAAAATGGATGTACACAATAAGTTCAATGTATATCTAACAGGGTTTATAAAACAGATTCTAAAATGTGTGTATGAACAAAAAAGCTCCCAGTCAGAATTGTTCCCTATGGTTTATATGTTTAACATAATCCTTTCTCTTTCCCAAGGATTCTAGTCATTCTACCATCGTTAGTAGCTTCGGAAACAAGCGAAGTAGAAAGTTGGCTCTTTCTTTTCGTTCGCTGAGTAGAGAGCTTCATTCTTTGCCTTTTATCGACCAATATTATCCACGGGTTCGTTTGGGGTCCTTATCCAATTGTGTCTGTGGGATCAGATAAAAGAGGGGTATACAACGGGGATCCACACTGGGGATTCACACAGGGGATTCGCACAACGGCCGTGTAATTGGTCCGTGCACCTAAAGCCGCTTGTGGCCAAGAAAACACGATTTGGTTAATATCGTTATCCAGTAATCTACCACGGTACTTCTCATTTATGCGTTTCTTTGGCTCGGATTACTATTTAAACCTAATGGTACTCAGAAACTGACCTGGCATCAACCCTTAGAAGTAGGTCAAGGTTGAATTGGGAAAAATACCGGAAGTATGTCCTCTCACGTTCCAAGTTATGGCAAAAAAATTGAACGGTTGTAGGAAGTAAAAGAAATAGCACCAATAGAAGTTGAATACAATACCAGTGATCGCCCTACTTGAATTAAATGTTTGGCTTTATTCTTTTTTTATAAGCAATTTTCATAAGGACTTGCTACATTGGAGGCATAGATTTATAATTTATAAAGTTTGGCGTTTTCATAACTATTTATGCACCCTTTAAGTCAAATTAGGTTTTGAAACATATTTTCGTAAAACCATTAAAATCATCTTTTTTTGTATCGTATTAGCAAAAAGATGCAATCATTTTTCTTTCGATCAAAAATCTAACATTCATTCTTTATCACCTTGTTATATACTTTCAGCCGTAACTCATAGAGTTTTGCATCCTCAAAAAACTAACATAAAAATTGAACAAACCATGCTCTTCCTTTGATTCCACCATTCTCAGTAGATCGAACATAGAGATGGTATCTTTGTCCTCCGTCACTGCTCTACGCAGCGGCTAACAGCGCATCACATCTTCCTGGTCGAAGGAATTAGATCTAGGGTAGGATGTACAAACAAGACGTGGCTTACGTCTCCTTGTAACAATATAAAAACAAGAAGGCTTACGCCGAGACGTAAGCTACGTCATGTTTGTGAATTCTACCCCTAGTCTATACCAGATATTCTACGGTGATGGGCTCTTATAGCGTAATATGCGGGACATGGCTGGTCACATGACAACAACGATCTAACCCACTTGGCAAACAATACGGCGGCCATTGTGGGATCCGAAGCCACCTCTTACTGCAATCTAAAGTTTCTGAGCCAATCACACTGTACTAAGACCAACCTAGCCTGTAGTCAACTAATGGCATGATTGGGAAAGGAACTTAGGACGTTCGCATAAAAGGCTGATCGACATATCGACTGAGCTTCCTTGCCTCGCCCACAACGTCCCTAAATTAATGTTACACTAAACAGAAAGAGAGAGAGAGAGAGAGAGAGAGAGAGAGAGATAGAGAGAGATAGGGAAAGACAGAGGGAGATACTTAGAGAGAGAGGCATTGAGAGATAGACAGGCAGACAGAGGCAGAGAGAGATCGCCAGTCCCAAGAAGATAATTATTGGAAAAATGATACTGCGATATTTCCCATGAGTATTTCAATCATAACAGCAGAACGGCATTGGTGGTCAAAATGATGCTGTTTGTGAAATCAAGAGAATTACTAAGCACTTTCTAGGGCTCCTGCCTATTTCACGGAAACACAGAAAAAAAAATAATGTAGTCAACCAATAATCTTGGTCGACACAAAATAAGAGAGCAGCATTGCCTTCTGTTGAGGCTTAGTTCTCTAGCATCTTTCACAAATAATCAATACCCATTCCTTAAAATAAAAAGTTTACTTGATGCGTAACGTTATAGAAATGCCACATCGAAAGGTGGGAAACAGGCTTAAAAATAAATGCTCATGAAGATTTCAACCACTTTTATACTACATGACGTGTGTATTTTGTTGGCCTACCCATTCCGAACAGAGCTGCTAGGGATGACCCAGTACTGAACACGTAAAAACTCTAAGACGGCAAGGAACCTCTTTGTCTCAATCTCGAAATGGTGATATATATTAGTAGAAGCGTGTATTAGAATAATAGAAATGGTTTACACATTTTCACGTTAATCAATTTCTCAGATTGTATTATATTTTTACACCTGTATCAGTTCCAACACTAAAAGAAAATGTTCTTGTGAGAAGAAAAATACGTGGATTGATATCATTGCTAAAAATGAATTCGATAACCTCGGGGCCGAACGATGTTTCCCTAATTATTGTTCATAGTGTTGTTATTCTGGCGCAATGCCCCATGGGTTTGTGTGCATTCCTTACATAAAGAATACAGTAATTGTTTTGATAGACGCTTCTCCCTCAATAAAGTGAATTATTATTCTTTTTGTAATTTTGAAATGAAATAAATTTGTTTTGATTTAACTTTTTAATTGCTTATTTAAGACCAATCGCCTATAACAAAAAAACAAAACAAATGAAAAATGAATAATTTTTTTTGTACCGATAAAAAGAGAAAAATGTCAATTTTAACACACAGCCCTGAGTCGGGGAGAGTTGGAAAGAGGGGAGAGAGTGGGAGACTGGGATCTCGCACCACAACCCCCCCCCCCCCCCCCTCTCCCTGGGAAACAAAGACCCTGGTACTGTGACCGTGTTACAGACACTCGGAAAGTTGAGCAAATCAACATGCAACAGGCATACACAAATTCAGTGGCCGCGTATTTTTACACAGCACAAAAAAGAAGAAAAGTTTAAACACTTTTAAGACCGCAAGAGAATGAGTCACGTCTCAAAACGAAAGTGTTAATTTTTTTCTTCTCCTAAAACTTCATGTCGATCGGAGTTTCCTGTTGAATAAATGAATATAAAGTGAACGTGTGTTAGAGCTAGACATAACTTTGCTGTCGTATTGATTTTCATTTTGTCAAAGTTATCTGAAAGATCGCAAAATGGATGTAAGGAACACAAAACTATTGATTATGACAAATATCTTACCTTTATGATAATACTCAACAAATATTTATTACGAAGAGGTTTTAGGAAAAAGGAGATGACATGATACGTGTTTATGATAAATTGTCCAAACATCGATATGTCTTTGCTTGTCATGGAGATGTCTAAGCCAAAATACTTGAGACGTTACTCAAACTCAGCCTACCCATTCTGCCGTGTAGTAATCCGTCTGACCCAACAACAACCTCATTCCTCTCTCTCTCTCTCTCTCTCTCTCT
>RQTK01001027.1:150684-175360 GCA_003991915.1 Elysia chlorotica | reverse complement strand
GAAAACTTTTCCCCCTAAAATTCTGTAATTTTGTTGACATCGTCTTATTTTTTTTTTTTTTTTTTGGAAAAGAAATACTTGTTACTATGTGCCTTTCACGTTCAGTCCTCATTGCTTGCACAAAGCTTAGATCCACAGTCACGAGGACCATTAGTTTTTTTCAACGGGCAGATGAGAGTTTATCTCCGAACCCAACCAGCACAAGTAGCAGTTATCCGCCGATTTCCGTGGTCAAACCTCGCATACTTCGGCGTATTTTTAAAAGTGAAAACGCGCCCTTCTCAACGACGATTGTTTTTTTTTGTTTTTTTTTTCTGATTACCATACAACTGCGGTTTATTGCTTGAGAGGAGTAATTTTCAAGTTAGCGAGTACGGAAAAGAAAAGCATAGAACAATGTTTATCGAAATGCGATGTCTCTTCGTTGTTTATTAAATTTGCATAATACTGTTTTATCGGTATCGGTACTGCAGTTGACCTCATCCGGGTTACCGACTTGAACCTCTAGTTTACCTAATCGACATCGTTTATTCTTCCGAATAATACCGATCTGTCCATCTTCTTTGTGTTTTTTTCTGACAAAGTGATTCCAGCTAGGGTTTGCTTGATTTGACTCGGATCTATTGGCTATTTTAATGACGTAGCCTTGTTCAAACCGTTCTAAGCTTATTGATAATTAGTTTAGTGAATTTTTTTTTTTTGTTTCTCTTTTATCGTTTATAATCGAGTTCTATATCTAGCTTAATTTAGTTTCTAGATCTTACCGAGTTATACCTTATGTGATAGCTATATTGGATCGGACGATCGGTACTTTCTGCATCTAATATAATTTAATGCTTATTCCTTCATGAAATAGACGCACACAAAACCGTTAAAAATTTAAAGAAATTCTGATCACCAGTAATGAAATAAATTAGAGTAGATATAGAGTAAAAATAATCTTCGTTGAGGCGGGAATAAGTACATGTATAACACAAAAACAATAGGTCTAATTGGAAGCCGGTAAAGAAGAAAATACGTTGTATGCCTTGTTTACCGGCAAATATCTGTTAGCGAGACTCACTATTTCCTTTTATAAATGTAACCATTTATCTACCCAGGGACATTCTCAGAGCCTCTTTAAACGGACGAAAATCTTGAAAATTTTCAGCTCCAGGGGGGCGTCGCCCCCCTGACCCCCCTCCACACTCGTTATCCACTACCAAAGTTCCGGAAATTTCGCCAGCTTTGGGTGGCATCCCTGTGTACCACTTGTCTGTTACTTCGGAACAGACAATGATACCATATTAAATTTTGCATGTTTTTCCTTGCTCAAACAGTGAAGTTTACCGTTTGTTTGCTCTCTATTATATGACTTAAAAAAAAAACCACATTGTCAAAGTGTGGTTTTCTATTAAGCCCTTGTTGAGGTAAATGTCCCTTCTGTTAAACTGTTAAATTAATACATACAAGGAAATCCTGTGTAAAAAGATATGTTCAACTTAGAAGTATTGACTGATGCAGAGTCCACTGTTTTGGCACTATCCACAGCTTCCTCTACCCTGATGGGCGCAGCATTAACCCTGATCTCAGCTTCCTGGTGGCAAACAGCGAGGAGGATCATATACAAGTCACCATGGTATGGAAGCAGGGTCATCTGTTGGGCTTAACTTGGTTGTTCATTTTCCGTAATAAACCAGATTTCCGGATTCCTGCCATCAGTTGCTATCCTCTTCCGGATTCGGCTCCGGATTGAATCTAAGAAAATTCAGCGTAGCCTCAGAGCTTGTGTATAGAATGGCATCAGCTCCTTGATATGTCCTTAATTGTTGTGTCTTGAAGATAAAAACACCTAAAACACAGTCATTTATTTTTACATTTTTCCTGCTCTAGCAGGACAACTTTGCCTTCGGCTCCTCATTTAACAAAATGGACAAAGTGTAGAATGTACAGTGCACACCATACTGTCTCTCCTTTACTTTTTTGTGGCACTAGAAGTATTGACGAACACAGATTCGTATGCCTGTTGAACATTTTGAATCCTGAATAAGATAACTTCCAGAAGAATGAGCCTTACACTAATAGCTTTAGTGGTTACACTTTGTACAGACAAGACTACTTAATTTACTTGCCCGGGTAATTGAGGGGGTCAATTGATTTACAGACAATGATGCCATATTAAATTTTGCATGTTTTTCCTTGCTCAAACAGTGAAGTTTACCGTTTGTTTGCTCTCTATTATGACTTAAAAAAAAACACATTGTCAAAGTGTGGTTTTCTATGAAGCCCTTGTTGAGGTAAATGTCCCTACTGTTAGACTGTTAAATTAATTAATTCAAGGAAATCCTGTGTAAAAAGATATGTTCAACTTATAAGTATTGACTGATGCAGAGTCCACTGTTTTGGCATTATCCACAGCTTCCTCTACCCTGATGGGCGCAGCATAAACCCTGATCTCAGCTTCCTGGTGGCAAACAGCGAGGAGGATCATATACAAGTCACCATGGTATGGAAGCAGGGTCATCTGTTGGGCTTAACTTGGTTGTTCATTTTCCGTAATAAACCAGATTTCCGGATTCCTGCCACCAGTTGCTATCCTCTTCCGGATTTGGCTCCGGGTAGAATCTAAGAAAATTCAGCGTGGCCTCAGAGCTTGTGTATAGAATGGCATCAGCTCCTTGATATGTCCTTAATTGTTGTGTCTTGAAGATAAAAACACCTAAAAGACAGTCATTTATTTTTACATTTTTCCTGCTCTAGCAGGACAACAAGCAGCTCCATGATTATAGTCTCGGTTATTTTTGTTTGCTATAATCCGAGTTTAAGTTGGAACTTTTTCTTCGAGAATGTGTGCAAGATTGGAAGATCTGTTTTCCTACAGGAAAGAGACTGTCAGTCATCAAAAGCTAGATCTCTGTCTAGAATAATATGCTGATTTCTTTTTTAGAACCTAGATCTAGATACTAAGGGTTCCCAGCAGGTCGGGGGATTTTTGTTAAATTCAAATACATGCTACCGTTTGACAGCAGTAGAGGACTTTTTAATTAATTCAAGTACATGCTAACGTTTGACCAGAATATTTTTATATCCTTGTTCCATGCCGCATTTTCAGGTTACAAGAGCCTCAAGTTGAAGACTTTGTAGCTTTCCTTATTAATTTTTTTCAGTTTCTGAACCCCTGACACAGCATGCATCATGAGCTGCCATTCAGTATACCAGTATTGTTTTGCCATGATATTTATGCAGGGATATTTAAAAGATTAGATCTATAATATTGTGTATTGCTTGGTAATGGGGGTTCTTCAGGTCTCCCGATCGAACCGATTGTGTAGCTATGACGTCACCTACTTCATCACAAGGGAGTTTCTTATTGGTTAAGCTTATGGACAGTTTTTGTCATATTTGTTTTTAAAGTTGTCAACATTTTGTTCGTTCGTCGCTCATTCCTTCCAAAAAAGGAAAATAGAAAATACGAAAAAAATCTCATGGAGATTTCAGACTTGTATCGAAACAATAGTACTCGTTCCTTCCAAAAAAGGAAAAAAATCTCATGGAGATTTCTGACTTCCATCGAAACAATAGGGAGATTGCATTTTATATTAAGTTTGATAGACTTGTATTTTTAACTATAGTAAACTAGTTTCGATCCATTGCCAATCTCTCTCTCTTTCTCTCTCTCAGGGATTTCAGATTTCTGGGATTTCCCGTAAATACACATGCATGCGGTGACACAAATTTTAGCAAAAATCTGCGCGGGTCTGTGCCCCTCTCCGGCCCCGAGGTTGTAAGCTTTTCGCTCCGTTCGGAAACAAATAATCTATATCGCGAATCTCCAATACACGAACAGGACGGCGTTTGTTGCCGGAAAAGACTGGAAAAGAAAGGGATATCGTGTCCGATATAGACAAAGTAAAAGAGTGATTCTGGCGTTTCGGCTGGGAATATTTATCACGATAAAATCTGGCAACATGTGTTATTATACCGATTACATGGAAATTCTTTTCTCTTTCTCGTTACTTGTGTATTACTGTGCTCAGTGTGTTGTAGTACTAGACTTACAAAGAATGGTCGATATTCTATTAAAAGATCTAGATCTACATCTTGGAGAAGGAAATAACATGCTTTTCAGTTCTTTCTTTCTCATTTGATACAACATATATAGTTGTACGTACCATAGTCTTGGAAAAGAACTTCAGGTTTTACTAGATCTAGATCTAATTCTCTCTCTGTCTCTCTCTCTTAGGGAGCTTTTCTCCCTTTCTCTTCCAGGTTTTACTAGATCTAGATCTAATCTAGCCATTTCAGGTTTAGTTAGATTTAGTGGTGGAATACGGAGATAGTACTCGCGTTCTGACAAAGGCAGGAGTGGAATTTCCAGTGGCTGGAGCAAAAAGTGCATGTAGTCAAGGAAGTATGGACAAAATAGTGAAGGTTGGATATATTGTGAAAATCAGCTCGTCGGGGAAGGCAAGCTGTGACTCGTGTCAGTTTATTACAGCAGTGTTTTTAGGCTAATGTCTTTTTTACTCCTCAGCTCTTCAAGAAATCTTCATTTTTTTTTTCATCCAGTATTCACAATTTCTGTTGGGTGGGGTTGGGGGGAGTTCGTTGGGGTGAGGGCTGGGAAAAATTTTCATCCCTAACTATCAATCACTGTTAATCTTTCTCCCATCTTATCTTATCATTCTTTTCGAACCCGCCCCTGCTGGTTGGGTCGGTGCCTGTTTAATGTGTCCGGCTGAGACAGGAGTCACGGTATCCCCACACTGTCTTGTGTGTGTCAGCACATAAAATTGTCAGACTTCAGTCTTAGGGCCTGTCTACAAATAGCCTCTACAGTGTTAAAGCAACTCAACTCAACTCATTTCGTCCAGATTTTTAGGTTGTTTTTTTTTTTGATACCCTGCACCCAAGAACAAACCTGATTGGTCAGGGCCCTGAGTTTACCCACTTTGTTGTCACAAAGAACAGCAAGATCAAAGGAATGAGGGAATAGGAAGCATATATAAGGCCTGCTGTGTGGATTACCGTATGTAGGCTACCAATAGACTATAAAAGTTTCTCTAAAAACTACAACAAAGAACCTAATCTAGCCATTTCAGGTTTAGTTAGATTTAGTGGTGGAAAAAAAATAGGAGAATAGATATTGGTTAATAAGAAAAGAAGACCAACCACATTAGAAATTCAACCCCTCTAGACAAAGGAAGTCATCCGTTGTTTTTATTTTTACAATGTTATACCCTTTGATTTTTTTCCCTACAGTTGTGTTGATGTGAGGGATGTGTTGATCTTGATACCCATCCCCCAGTAGCATCTATACATCCGCAGTCCACTATTTTTTTCAATTTTCTTTTCAAACCTGCAGGAGCAATATGAGTTGTACTGTGAAATGGGCTCAACGTTCCAGCAATGCAAAATTTGTGCAGAAAATGACAAAGATATACGTCTGGAGCCTTGTGGTCATCTGCTTTGCACCCCCTGTCTCACACAATGGCAGGTAAGTGTCTGCAAAAACCAGCATTTGTGGGCTTTAAAAAATAACCCACAACTGTTTTTGGCTTATAGTTACTACTACATTCTTTATTGCTTTCTTCTTTATGTAGGGAAAAAAAATCTGCTTACATTACGGTTTGTGCGTTAATTACTCCAATCACCAATGTGCTGAAAATTGCACCTTATGAGCGGTCCTTGTCGTATTACGGCTAGTTGAAAATAGTACGATCTATAACTTCAGTTTCTAGCCACTGGTTCAGATGTGGTATCGGTATCACATACCCGATAATAGAGTACTTTCGTTTTCCCTTATTCAATACAATGACTTGACATAGTTTTATTGGTTGATTTAATGTATATCGATTGTCAACTTTTTTGTATTATTAGTGTCAGGACATAATTTTTTGTTTGGATTTGGTTCAAGAGCGCAATACGCAGTTGATGTCTACATTGCAAAGCATCAATTTGCATTGATCAACGTTGTAGAAGTAAGGATTCGCCATCGTATTGCATATAAGCTCATATAAGTTGAATGTGTGTGAGGTAGACCTGATCAAGGTTCTTACTTTCTCACCGGAAGAGTATCTCACTGGTAGTATATCTTTCTACTTTGAAGGTATAAAGCGGTAAGGTACCTTGAAAGGAGTGACCCCGCCTCAGTTTTTAGAGTGTGGCCCTTTTATGCTCGCAATAATCTGAGGTACTGATGCAGAAGCCACCAATCTGCTTGGAAGGTTGCCTTTCTTGTTTATAAATCCATTGCTTGATGACACATGGCAGGTTGGACTTCACACTCCCCTGTCTATGTATAATATACTACATGCAATTGCTATAGCCTAGTTGCTGACTGATAGATCTAGACCTTTCCCTATTAAACCAAAGCTTTTCATGCAACTGGAATACACAGCCACGCAAATTGTATTATTCTTTTGTGAAGTAATTCTTTTCTCCCCATCATATTCCTTAAAATTTTTTAATAGACTATATTAGCTCGTTTATAAATTCCACAGCTTTTTTATTCTCTTGGAATCGATAGAATGTTTAACACAACAGCCAAAATCACAATGAAAGTGAAACCGAAAGTACACTTTAGTTATTTTTTAAAGTAGTAACAAAAACTAAGGAGGAAGCATTGGGTTCTAGTGTTGATCATATGAACCAAAATAAAGCCAGAGTAGGCTGTTAATCGTTCACATGAAACAAGTACACATACAGTCAAAACTATGTTTTTTCTTTAGAATCTCATGGGGAATTAACTTTCAAGACATTCTTAAGGCATTGTCATGTAGCACTTTCAGGCATTCAATGATTCACACTGTATCTAATAGAAGATAGATCAACTGATATCATAATTATTTAGATCTAGATTTTCGACTCTAGATTCAAGCTTGGTCACTGAAACATAAATCCATTTTACAAATCAGTGTTTTTTCTTAGATTGATAAGACTCTCTATAGTTAACTGTATTTATCTTTAGCTCTCAATGGAAGATGCCTTTATAACAGGGTTTATAAAAAGAAAGTCTCCTTTTATACACATGTTCCTCCATGGTATAAATTAAAATCCAAGATTTTTTTTATTCATTAATCTTTTTTTTAAACTTTTAACCCTTATTTAATTAGTTTTACTAAATTCAATCTCTTCACTCCTCCAAACCTCTTTGGACTTTGTTAGACATGATAGTTTTACCAAAGATGTAGAAAGAAAGATAAACGACTT
The DNA here is from genome assembly GCA_003991915.1 of Elysia chlorotica. Classification (NCBI taxonomy): domain Eukaryota; kingdom Metazoa; phylum Mollusca; class Gastropoda; family Plakobranchidae; genus Elysia; species Elysia chlorotica. The sequence continues at coordinate 168,169 of RQTK01001027.1, read as the reverse complement.
GGAGTTTTTTCCTATTTACAGAGTGAGGATCATTTTTTCGATTATTGCCCCTTGGTGCCGACGGGTAATTTACGATACAATAATAAAGAAAAACAAAGGATAAACGCTTTTGAGTGGAAACAAAATAAGTTTATTTGATTATTACTCAAATTATCGTCATTTTAACGGGTTTTAATTTATAAACATGTGTTAAAATAATTAACAACACATAATATTTCAATACAAATTCAATTGCTTCTTTTTATATTAATCAACATCTGTGATGTATTGAGAGAGTAGCTAGGCAAGGCAACGCTCTCTCTCTCTCTCTCTCTCTCTCTCTCTCTCTCTCTCTCTCTCTCTCTCTCTCTCTCTCTCTCTCATTTTCGCTATAACAAGACACGTTTTAACTGTATTTTTCTTTCAAAGTCATCAGTAAGAGATCATGAGATATTGATCATATTGATAGTCCCTAAAGTTGAATAAATAGCAAATGCAATGAACATTAATAGTAAAGTTAATTGTTAGATCATCATAAAAACAACAATAAAAAATATGCATACCATTCTCAATTAAAGTCAATGTCTTCAAAGATGATATTTATGTGACATACAAATCATCTGTACAATTTAAAATTATCAAATGTAACACAGTGTAGCAGTATAATAACTGAAGCGATAGTACATTTCAAAACAAGAATATCCTTAACGGTTGCAACATTGTCAGGCTACAAATGTGATGCTATGACACTTATTTGTGACAGATAGCCCCATCAGATCTTGCCGTCTGGAATTTTGGATCCAGACCTTGCACCTAATGGAATAAACATATCTTCTGTCAAAATTTGCTACTATAAGAAATAAGAAGCAAATAAAACTATAACAACTTATTTTTTAATTTTATGATTCAATGGCATCAAAACGTGAAAATCTAAACACACACGTTGAAAATCAACTAGAAACTAAACCACCCTACACTGCAATGCTGCATTAGAGTAAAAATTTACCCAGCATCAAATGCCATAAAGTACACTCCTATATAAGCAGGTCTAAAATATTTACATTCTTTTAAATTTAAAATGGGAGACAGAATCTGTTTTATAAACTACAGACAATAAAATTAATGTCATTTGCCATGATTTGGCTCTAAGCTTATCAATCTACACTACCGTAGATCTAGCTAATGAAACGGGAAACTAGATGTAAAATAAGGAGCACATAATCTTACCTTTCTTCGTCTTGTGGGAATTTATAATACGAAAGCTTTTTTTCTTTGAAATGAGGCTTGTTTCGACTATTAGTGCAGTTTATTGCACCACAAAAATCACCCGAACATTGCCTTTTCGTCGACATTTTCCAACGTTGTTTACATCGGTTGCTGCGGATTGACCCGTAATTTACCAAGGGACATCACTCTTAGAAATCCTCACCTAATTTCACGAGTAGAATATCTTTCCTTCAATTATCTTTGGTGTAATAGCTTTTTTATTCATTAATCTTTTTTTTAAACTTTTAACCCTTATTTAATTAGTTTTACTAAATTCAATCTCTTCACTCCTCCAAACCTCTTTGGACTTTGGAGACATGATCATCTTTAGTTATAAGCATCAAGATAATGCATTTCAATTTTTTGCCTTTATATCTTTGTAAGAAAGCAGTGGTAGTTTGTCAAGGAGACAAGATATTCAATTTCTTTTTAGGTTTTAAGTTAGTCAAGCAGTCTCACACAGCATGTGCATGTTTCCGGCATTTTATTACAATGAAGTTCCAGAAATTACTTTTGAGTGGCAGGGATATTACTCTAAGACAAAATTTAAGTTGCCAAGTCTGGAGTAGTATTTAAAACAAAATTATCGCTTCATTCCTCTTGATAGGACTCAGATGGACAAAGTTGCCCATTTTGCCGTTGCGAGATCAAGGGCACAGAGCAAGTAATTGTGGATCCGTTTGATGACAGGAATGTGCTCAGGGCATCTACCGCCAAAACAAACCCACCAGAAGTGGAAGAAGAGGAGGTAAGCTTTTACTTAGACTATACTATGTTTTGCAAGTTTCATTGTGTTCATGGTGTCATTCTCTTTTTGCAAGGTTCTACAGCACTTTTGATGGCAGTTCTTTAGCTGTTTCATTGCTATTGAACAAAAGCCAGACTGCAGGTTAACTTGTTTTGAAGACCTGGCTGCGCATGTTCTTTTTTGATTTGAGACAAGTTAAAATGCAAGTTTGTTCACTTTCTGGATACACTGATACTGATATTGGAAGAGATAAATTGGGCGTTATATAGATTTTGAGAGAAAAGAACTGGAACAAAAATAGATGTCATGAGTTCGGTGCTTTTGCAAACTCTTTGAAAATTTGCAATTATGCTGTAGTCAGAGGAATGCTATATTTGTATATAGGCAAGAAAACATTGAGAATGGGATAATTTTAAAGCAATATCTTCTTTTTTTTTTTTACCATGAACATATTGGTGCATTTAATCATCTTTCTCGGATTAGTTGGGTCATCCACCTGTTTTATGTTTTAATCTAGTCTCAGGAAGGAAGTTCTCCATCTGACTCGCCTGCGTTGTCGAGACCAGGCCAGCAGAGCTTTTCAGATTTACCACCGCCTGTGCCGCCAAGAACAATCTCCCCCCAGCCATCCCCTTGTACATCACCCAAACCTTCAAGGTAATAGTAAATAACTTCTGTAAAAATATGAGCAAAATACACAGTGCAACTGGAAATGCCATGCCTTCTTTATTCTTTTTTTTTTTTTTTTAGCTCATGCAATTAAAAAAATCATATAAATAGGTGAAGAAAGTGATTTTTTAATGTTATTTGATTGCACGTTGTTTGTTTGGACAAATAATGAATTTTGCTTTTAAATGTTTGAAAATCAGTTGGAAAATGAATAAGATATGATATTTAGAAGCCTTTACATGAATAGGCTATAAATATTAGCATGTGTAGGGTTACATATTGTTTAAGAAATAATCGAGTGTATGTCTTGCCTCTATCAAGGCCTATGAAATGGGCATGATTTCTATGGACGCCAGAATGACTATGCTGTTCCATTTGTTCTTTTTACTCCCTTGGACGCGATTTACAATTTCGTTATTGAATAATTTGATTTGTTTTAAAGATATGCATAATAGCTACATAAAATGTAATTTTCAATTTACTTATCTACTAAATTCTGCAAGTTGTCTGATGCAATTGGATTTGGAGCATCATTATTAGTGGATAGGATCCAGACTCGGACGTAAGTGGGTGTCGAGTACCGGCCCACCACTCATCCCTCTTCAGCCATATTATTTACTATACTGTGTTGGCCACGTATTCGACTGCTATTTTGTCTATATTTTCACCGCCACCCGATTTTCACATATTGTATGTTTTTAAAAACTGCAGACAATAAGCTTTCTCCTGATCTGGGGCTCTCCAGAAAAGCTTCCCCATAAGCGATTGATTATTCGTCGCAAACGCTTCACTCAAACTTTTCCCCATGTCAGCTGTTAGTACTCCATCAAAATAAAGAAGTGTTAATTCTCTTTCCAATAGCGTGTGATCTATTTTTATACGACTACTGGCGGTCAAGATTTTCCAACAAAAATGTAAGAACAATGCGAGGACGAAAAGTGTAGATCTACGTGCAGTTGATTGACAACTCTTGAAACCCGATATATTAAACACTCAACAAATACACTTTCACTAAATGGATCGTAACATAGTTTTGACACAATATAAAAGAAATGTTGTTTTCTACATAGATTTAAATTTTCGTCAATTTGAGCCGGTACAAGCTGAGAAACTTGAGAGCAAAGAAAGGGAGTTTGGGGTCGCAGTCGCCTATATTTTTTCTACTGTGATGAGGTGTACAATTTCTGCACCTACTGTTAATCTCTTGTCTTTATTTTTTTGTCATAAAGTTCTAGTGCCTGTGTACCGGTACCTGAATCCATTTTTTTTCCTCCCTTTTTGTTATTCATAGGCGCCAACTTCCCCCAACCCCTCCTTGTGATAACAACACGTTGAGGAGTCCAGATCAGCTGAGCCCATCCGGACACCATCGCCTTGCTGCACCACCGTTGTTACCCTCCTCTTCCTCTTCCCCAATGGCTACCAGCAATAACAGCCCGGCCTTGAGCAGCCAGCACCACCACCATCACAGCTCCAGCAGTACCAGCAATGGTGGGGGGTCTATAGCCTACGCAGAGCTGCGCTACGATGTGCCGGTGCCAGACTACGATGCCCCTGCTGTGCCTGCAGCTCTCCCAAGCCTTCCAGCCCACTCCTCGTCTCCCCTGCCTGCTGTGGATGGCATCTACGACTGCCCCTTGCCAGGAGTGCATCCAGCCAGTGAGTTTTGTATGATGAAAATGTCTTTTTTTAAGTGGTTTGGACTGATGAAATATGGATATCATTTTGCCCCAATATCAAGCTTTTAAAATTTAGTGGTTTGCTTCTAAAAGTACAAAATAATGGTTTTTCTTTTGTAATAATACATTCTTTTCTTTTCAATTATTTATATTTAAGTTCTAGAGATACCTTGACACATTGGATAAACTAATAAAAAGAATTCATGTGCATATCAGATAAAGGGCCATGAAAAGTATAATTTTTAAGAATCACTTAATTTATAACTATGATGAAATGGCTTCAAATCTCATTACACATACTTTGTTTTACCTCCCTCCTATATTTTAAATTGCTCCATCTGTTGAATTTTGTGATACAAATATGAATCTCATTCAAATTGACTCTTCCTTGTTAGAATGTTTGAAGGAGGTTTTCATTTTTTAACCCATAGGGAAAGACGACAGAGGCAAGCCACCTCAATTATATCGCTTAAACAGTGAATATGCGACAGCTCCATCATCGCGCCCAGTCCCCCCCCACAGAGGAAAATCTTTTAAAGACGACACACCATCATCTTTGTGAGTTTGTAAAAGTTAAGATTACAATGTCTCAGTTTACCCTTTCAGTTCAATTAGCTAGGAAAGTATCTTGGTCTACCAATCACCATTTTTGTTTCTTATATAAAGTAAAGTTATCAATTCTTAAAATCTTTAGTGATTTCCCCTAATTTTTCCCTTCCTAAGCAAAGCATTTGGTTTTAAAAGTAGTTCGTGCCTCTGCCTAAATATACAGACCCGCCTACTTGTACCGATTTGATCCGCACATACCTATTTTTGTCATCAATCCCGATTTTCACAGAAAAGTACAGATTTTTCAAACTGTGAAGATATTCAGCTGTGCGATTGCCAATTTTTTTTTTTCAAATTATATCTGCCTGTGTTTGCCGCCTATCAAGAGACCCCAAACTAGCCCGTTTCCGCGGCAACAGAAAGCTCATGACCTGCGCCTGTAACATTTCAGCCGAGTCCGCCTTGACGACATATTTTGTCATAGGCCAAGGGTTATGTGCTCTTTATCGAAGCCTATTCTCTTAGATCTAAGTTTCTGAGATGTTCAAAAGGGTACACCTGCTGAAGCTGCCTACCTGTACGCTTTGTTAATTTCGTTCACTTTTTCTACCCAAATACGCTGATATGTTTTCTTTTTAAATTGAAAAATATACAACCTTTTGGACAACACTGCTGTTTTTCGCAAAAAAGGTACATGTATTGAGGTACGACTACAATTTTCTTCTCAACCACTCGATCAAAACTAGAGAATAATAAAGAAGGTTTCCAGTGCTTTGAGCGTGGGGGAAAGAAAATTATTAACGCTTTATTAATTTTATCGATAGGCGATATTGTTTTTTTTCTATACTTGTCATACAGAGCTATCGAGATTGGGTTAGTCAACAACTTCAGCAATACCTAACAGTCCCAACTCGTTGTTTTCCCTTGCGTTAATTCACCCGAATGATATCAATCTCTCTCTATCTCGACTTTCAGTTCCAGTCATTGACACTGGTCGTCTTTTCTAAGCAAGTACTGATTCTGATTTGCGTTATCATGAGCTCAATATGCGTTTACAAACAAGTAACGTAGATATAGTTAATGGTTTATTCATCTGATTAATACCATATTAACATGCAGCCCTCGACCTACACGAATATTCAGTATATCTACTTAAGGGAAACAAGAAATGAAAATCTAGTTATCTTTTATTCGTCCGGTTAAAACCAATCTTTCAATCTTCACACCCAGTCCTCGGCGCCTGAAGTTATTTCCAACTAATCATTCTGATTGTTCTTTAAGTTTGTTAGCCTAATTTTTTTTATCCAACTTGATGTGGTTGTTGGTGCTTACACTCTAAGTCTAACATTCTTTTGCGAAACATGCGCCCGTTTGCTTTTGCAACCAAGAAAATTAATCTAGAGCAAGTCTCTTATTACTGTACTGAAGATAAAATCTCTATGTAGAAGAAAGTTTAAAATTTTTTGCCGCAACATGAGACGAGTGTTTTGATGAAATTTGATTATGTGCATTTATTCTAAGCAAGTCTCTTATTACTGTACTAAGCAAGAACTCATTGAGAGATAAAACCTCTATTCGATGACACCTTTTATCTGTATGGCGATCTGCATGAAAAACTTAGCTGCTCAGTAAGCTAAGGCTTTGAATTAAGCGCTGTAATTGGTGTATTGACAAGCACTTGTGAGGTTACTGTTGTCGTTTCATTTTACCAGTCAGCAAATTCGATATTATCAGCAAAGTAAAGAGTAAATGTACCAAAAATTCCAATTTTTAAAAAATATTTATTTTGCATGACAACTGCAAGTCATTCCTGTGTATAGGAAATACGATTTCTTTATGGCCTAGATTATAATTTAATAAATTAATGTCCAAAAGTCCACCTCTTTGAAGTGCCAAACTGTACAAGCAAACAAGACTATGGGAAAACTTCAAAGCTAGAAACAACAAAGAAGAATAGGATGTTTGTTGTTTTTTTTAAAAGAATTTTTCGGCAAATATGAGATTCAAAATATAGTGAAAAGTATGGTGGTCTAAATTTTGGGCTTGGAACGACATTATTTTTATTTTGTTATACCAGCAGTATATCTTGTACAGTAAGAAACTTTGCATTTTATTGAAAATTTGATTAAAATATATAAGATAAGGTGTTAAATTGGCTTGCCAGGCCTGCTTTGACCTTTTAAGAATAGCTTTTATGTAATAATTATGCATTTTAACGTAAATACTGCAAGGAAATCATATTTTTTTATCATAATGTCCACATAAGGGTGTTAAATTCTTGTCTCTCACTAATATGTACACAAATAAAAATGAATTACAGGTAATTTGAAGCTTACATTAATTTAAAAAAAAATCTCACATATTGGAGAGAAAAAAATATAATAATACAGTTTCAACATGTTTTTTGGTATTGTATATTTGACTGTGACAGAGTCCCACCCCCCAGACGAGAGGGCCTGCGGGAGAATCATGATGTAAATAAGGAAAACGGACCCCACCAGAATTCCTCGTCCAGCTCACACAGGGACAGCAACGGTGATGGAGGCGTTGGGCAGGAGAGGTCAACCTCCAGTTTTAATGAAGAGGAAGTCTCAATGCTGACGGCCATGGGCTACAGTCGTCTCAAAGTTGTTGATGCTCTTCGTGTGGCCAGGAATAATGTAAAGATGGCAGAAGACATTCTACAGACATTTGTCAGGGACCCAGTGGGATGAAGAGTGGCCCAGGATTATTGTCAGATGGTTTGCTTGGACTAACCAGAAATGTCAGTCACGCTGTCAGCCTCTGTCGTATGGGGTAAATGAAAGAACTGATAAACATCTTAACAGCTGAGAGTCACTGGTTTGAAATTTTTGTGGCCCCAAAAAAATTGACAACCCAAAGCTATGCAAAGATGATATCATCTTGTTGCTGGCTGTTTGTCAAATAAAATATGGTTTGTATGAGGCGTGAAATGAATATGAAAAATAGAATTTAAGAGAGTGGTAGAAACCAAGAGCGTTGTTAAAGGATATGTTGTGACGAAATTGTCAACTATATGTCTTAAAAGAAGAGGGTCATGCTTGAAACTTTTGAAGCCATTTGGTAAGATAGTTTGGTTCAAATTTGGAATTAGGGGTAGATGTAAATCATCGATAGTGTCCCTCCAAGTCTTTCATAAGAATTGCATCAGAGTTACAGGCCCTACATTCAGTGACAGTGATACTTTTTATATCTTTCATTTTCTTTATCTCCCCCAATATATTGAGAAAAATTGATTTAAACGAATCAAACAAGTTGAACTTAAGATGGAGTGACCAAGCACATGCTGTTATATCTGAATTTGATTCCAATCACGCTCATCATAAAGGACAAGGAGATCTTCCGTGTATTTGGGTAACTCGATTTTTAGCTGCAAAATCTGTCATTTAGGTATTCTAATCAGAGTACTTTGAAAAAGCAGAACATTTTGGCTATTTGTTTAATTGTTTTTATAAATAATGCTATCATGAATTTTTAAAAACCTTCTAACACGGCATGATTCAATGCTTATTCCATGCACTATCTTTTGGTATTATAAAAATTCATAAAAAAAAAGAGGGGGACAGATGCAACACAGTGCAAAGATTTGCTGACACAAGCGCTTCCCATTGCATTACAAAGGGAAAAGATGAAATCGAGTGGAATAATTATTTTGTAAAATCTCTGCCATGCTAGTTAAGCAATTTAAGAAAAAATACAAGGTGCTTCTATGGTTTGAAAAATGTTATGAATGTTTTTTTATGTTGTTTTTTTTTTAATCGTCATTGAGAAGTCAGGTATGTACATTGCTGACATGGTATAAGGAAGGTATATTGCATATCCTCTCACGTATAGCACAGATGAAACTGAAATAGCAATTCTTATCTCAAGTGTGTGGTATGTTGTTTGCAACAGTTTGTGATATTATATCTCTAGAATGGCATAATGAGAAGTGTTATTTTGGGAACATTTAATCTAGATTTTTGCTTGTAAAGATCATAGAAGTGCATCCAGCAATCCATGCTTACATAGGTAAGGCCTCTGAGAGATTTTGTTGTTGTAAGCTATCCTTAATATTTGTGTAGTTCACATGCTTAAACTAAATTTCCCCCCAGTAAAACACATATGTATATAAGTTATTCTTTTTTGTACCCTATTCTCACTGTTGCCAGTATTTATTTGAATTATTTAAAATTAACTTGTGATGTAGCACTCCTACAGCTAAATATACTTAATTGATGTATTATTTATGCTTTCTTATCAAAAGCCAACAGCACTGATCACCACGCCCCCTCCCCCCTCTTAAATTTCAGTGCATGTCAGGAAGAGTTCTCTGACGGCTGAAATTCAGTTGATAATATAAATCCTCACCACTTATGATGGTGCCAGCGTAGCTGATCTCTAAAAAGACTTCACATCCAGTATTAGATACTTTTTCGTTATGTGCGAATGTTATCGTTTGATATTTGGCTGTCTTTTGTTTACAGGGGACACAGGGAATATAAGAGTAAATTAAAAATAAAAGTAAATTTGTGATATAATTATATTTGCCAATTTTATTTGTTTGCCTTTTTACAATACTTCAACAGAAGTAGGTTTCCTATGAGGCTCAAAGGCCTTTTGTCCTTCTACAAAAGTTTCTGTATATATGTATATAAATAAATACACATTTGTTGTTTTTTTGTGTGTGTATTGATTGGTATATTTACACATGGGGTGAATGTCTTTGTAAATCTCTGATCTTTACAACCATAGGTAGCTCTGCTTGGAAAGAGTTATCTAATAGTTTGACTGTCAATTTCATTTTTGATGTTATTTCATTTCTAACAGCTTCTTCTAGCCAAATTCAAGGCTAGAACCCAGATATATGGAAAAGAATATGATTTTGTTCCATGGATTTTGAAATTATAATTGGGAATCAAGCGAGGAGAAAAAGTTTTGGCGACAGTTTTGAAATTAGATTCATTTGTATCACACCTGCATTTTATCATTTATCCGTGGTTCCCTTCTAGCATGGGTATATATCAAAGGGTTTTGTTATATGAAAATGTTCAACTTTTCTTATTTACTAAACAGAATTTAACTATCTCTGAATGGTTTTGCAGTCATTTGGGTGAGAAAATAAAAACTTATTTAAAATGTAACCAAACTTTTGTTTTTTAATCCCACATGGAATTTTTTGCACCCTGGTGCCATAGATGGCATAAGCCTTGTTCAGTTATGTTACATGGATAAAACTGTTAAATTTGTGTTTGTATCTTCAGTTATGATTGTTTGAGAAGTAAACACTTTATCACAGCTCCTCAATTTTGTCCTCTCTTTGTCGAAAAGAGGTTCCTTATCAAATATGCTTAACATGATCATAACTTTGTCTAGAACTTCAGTGTAAAATTATCATAAATATGAACAAGTGTACTTCTACTTGATCTTGATTTTGCTTTTGTTATGTTCTGTGATGGCTGGACCATTATTCACACTGGCGCTATTTTGCACCTGCTTTCATTTATCTGGCCTGTATGACCTTACTGCATCTCAATCTTTGTCTGTAGCTTTTTAGGGGGGGGGGGGGCTTAAATAAAAGACAAAGGTGTAGACTTTTTGCACTTGTATACCCTGTTTCCCTCAAAAAATGTTTTCTATATATTTGTGGGCAGCAGCTCACGCCACATTATGTGAATGTATAAACCAATGATGGTAATTGATTATCAATTTGATTCTTTTATATGTGAAGTAAATTCCGCTGGCAGTGTAATGGTAGAGGTTTTTGTCATGGTTACCTGGTCTTGACCAATTAAAATTTTCAAATTTAAAACCCCTGTCGAAAACTAAATAAATTTTTAGTTTTGCAACAGTTCTTAACGGCATGTGTATTGATGATCGTAAACTGATCCAAAGCTCTTTTTCTTGTATGCTTAAAGATAAGAAATTTAATTTCAAATGGAAAATCGTTATCTAAAAAAAACAAACTTTCGTAAGCAACACATGAGTTAAAGATGGGGTGAGGATGAGAGGTAAATATTAGAGAAAAAAATGTCATCTTCAAACCTCTCTCCTGACAAAGTAATGAAAGGTTGGTACTCGCTTAGAGGGATGATAAGTAAAAATATTATTTTAAACTCTGCTTTAGATGAATAGAAAGCGCTTATTTCGATTCAGTCTGGGAAACTGGAAAAAAAAATCACCCCATCGCGAACCTATTAAATGATTGGGCATGACCAGAAATTTAATAGAAGAAAACTAAGTGTGGATATAAAGATGTTAATATATGTAGCCTGTTGCTTAGAAGGTCATGAAAGATTTGCTTTTATTAGCCAAGTTTTTAGGTAAACATGGCTTAATTGTGTAATAATTATTACATCATTTTTACATCATGAACCTTTTTAATTTCATTTTCAAAACATCTTGTAATATCTTAGACGACATTTGATGATAACATATTTTACACATTACTCCTATATTTTTTCTGTTGTATTTTTTAAAACTTTTCATTTCGATTCTTACCAAATCAAAATGATTAGCAATTGTTAATCACACATTGCAATAACATTTTCTTACTGGGTAAAAGTAAGCTCTTTGTCAAAACCATATGGCCATGGTTAACATATGGAACAGAAAAATCAAGGAATGCTACACTAATGAAACAAGTTTTTTTTTTTTTTAGTTCCTTCACCCATAAAGCTTGACTCGCCAAATAACTGCCTTTGCTCGACTACTTCACTGACTTAGCACCTTCAGACTGGGCACTGTGGGTGGGTGCCATGCAACTGACACTGGTAGCAGGCCTTCATTCATCCATTATTATTCCTTTCTCCATCACGCGAGAAACTCACATCGGTGCAAGTTGGCTGCCTGTAATCGGCATGCTGGCCATTCAGAGTCATTATGGCGATTGTGACGACCAATCCCTATCCGTAGTCCACCCGACAGTTTAGCAAAAAAGAAAAAACAATCACCAAAATGAAGTAAGACTAAGAGGCGAACGAAGTTTCAAAGAACATAAAAGTGCATTTGTGGTTTTGCTGTCTACATCAGATAAAATGTACATTGTACAATAATTGATATACTGGCAGATAACTAAAGTTTCGTTTACTTACTTTCATAAATAAACTATTTATTATGTGAAACAAGTGATGACCACATTCATTCTGCTGAATTCTGTTCGTATGACTGTGGGCTTGTAATTGCAATTGGCTCACTGAGTTTATTTGGATAGTAGATGGACAAGTATTGGAATGGCCAGTGCTTGGCTTGATATTGTTTTATCATTACCGACTGGCCTCTTGATACCTCCATCTATTGTGGCCTGCGCTTGCAAGGATATGGTGCGATACTTGGCATCTTGTGTGATATTTTTTCTAGAAATTTGTGAGATGTAGATCTATTTAATTTAAATATTATTAGCGTTGGTTACATAGTGACGTAAAGGTAGCCTAGTCGCCAGTGCTCGGGATTGATTAGCAGGATGTCCTAGGTTCAATCTTTGATGTCGCCGTTCTTTTTCAACCCACCCCCTTTTTCCGCACATGGAAACATATGGGACATAACATTACATTTAAGATTGCATATTTAGCAATATAAGGCCCCTCTACCATTAGTGCTCCGGAATGCGAGTTGAAGGTAAAAGACCCGATCCTCTGCTGATATTTCCATTTCTGTATTGTAGAACTTTCAATTGAGGATACAAGGGTTCTAAGCGTATAACCATTACTGTCAAGAGACACACAGGAGAAATGTTGTTCCGTGTAGAAAAGGATTCAAACTGAAACATATCACACCAACAGCTTTTTAAAATTTAATATATTTAATTGTGATTATCTGCAGGTCAAAAAGTAATAACTATATATGGTTTTATGAATTGTAACTAGAAATAAAAAAATTAAATATTGTCGATATCAGCGCAACACGAACTTGAGTGGCCTTCAAAGCACCGCCTAATCAACATTGTATAATATAGAATAAATAGTCTAAATAGCCTAAAAATGAATGCCACATTGTAGACTCACACAAAAAAAGACCTTTTTTTAACCATTATTTTCCTTTGATTGTTAAAAAATATCTGATACTTTGCATAAGAAAAGCTTTTGTTTTTGTTTGTATTATGAATTTACAAATTTTTATAACCTTGAGTTTGATTATGAAAATGCCTTATACATGACAGCAGACAAAAAATATAATCAACCATGATACATCTTTTGTTTATACACAAAATTAGCTTTATGTTATCTTATTAGCTTGAAATATTCATGTGCATTCTGTTCTGATCTAGCAAGAAAATTTCCTTTCAGTTTTAACATTTAAAAAAAAAATTATACTTCACCAATATTGCTCAATTGTGGGGCTCTGTTTTCTAATTTATACATTTTTTTTATTGTTACAACAACAACAACAACAACAACAATAACAACAAACGCAACCACAACAACAAAAGCCAACAAAAAACCCCAATTAAACACCCCACAACAACAACCCCAAACCAAACCAAAACTAACAGAATTAATTTCATTCTTTATAGCAACACTAATACATAGTGATAAAAAAACACAAACAGGGGTGATATTGCGAATAAAAGGCATTTAGGAGTATTCAATACGTTTTAACAATTTCAGACTTGCCAAAACATCACAATGTTAATTAAAGACTTTTGATATGCTCAAATAAAACTCACGTTGACCTACATTGATAAACATCTGGAAATTAATTATTATCATAATTTTTCCTCGGCGAAAACCTTAATTTACGACAGTAAAAAAAAAAAAAAAAAAAGTAATTAAGAAGTCAAATCGCATAAAGTTGGAGATCTTAATGTCTGAATTTTTTTTGTTTATTTACTTATTTAGTTTTTTTATGGATATGTATTTTTTAGGTATGTTTTCCAAATTGATCCAATCCATAGCCTGCTTTTGCTATATTATTTCAATTGAAATATGGGTTTGGAATTTATTTTTGCCATAATCTTGAGATGTAGTTGGCAGTCCCTGTTGAGCATTAATTCTGATTTTTTTTAGCCTGCTAAATGAAGAAAATTGGAAATAATGTCATCAGCCATTATTCTTCTATCTGTTTGTTATGGTCGTCACTTCTGTTTTTTGTTTTTTTTGTATGGCTCTTTTTCTCCTTTTAAAAAGAGAATTTAACAGTTGAATGATCTTAAGTGCTCTCTAGTCAAATATATTGTCTCTAATGTCTTAAGCATGACTTAAGTTTTGTTGTGTGGTGCAAACCATAGGAATTGAAGAAGTTTGGTTCTAAGCCCACTCTTGTGGGATTTTTTTTCTTTTTTTTTTTTTACTCCATGCCACTGGCACATAAAATATCTTCTTGTATTGATCAAATTCTCTATACAGTATTTTAGTTGGCTTCTGCATCTACTAAAAAAAAACAAGAGATTGGTGAATTGAAATTAATAGGATGTAAAATTAGCTAGTTAATTGGACTTGACTGTATTGAAAAGTAATCCGATTAGTTTTGGACACATATACTTTTATATACTTACCTTTTAAAACTCTGAGAGATACGTTACATTGGAAATCTCAAAAACAAAGTCTGATTATTCAAATTTCTCATAAACTGAATTTTGCATAATAGGTATTTTTTTCTTCTCTTTGGCTCTATTAGAATGAGACTAATAATTCAAAGCCTTTCTGGTTTGATTCTCTGAATTTGAAGCTAGCAACACCGGTAGGCATTACATAATTACAATTTGCCTAGCAGCATTCAATACTCATCGCTGCCTAAGACATGCATTTACTTAAAATAAATTGAGTTGAGAGACGGTTGCTATAGAAACAATAGAGAACTCACATAATGTGATTTTCCAAATTAAATAAGCAGCTACATGTATCTCTATTTTTTAACACTTTTGGGGTTCTTTTGTAGTAATTCAAATCCTCTTAATAAAATTTTTTGATCCAATCCCAAGCAATTCGAATTGGGAGTTTTCCACTGTACTTGAAAACATATTGCACGTCAAAACTGCCCCAGATGTTGGTAAAAAATTGCAAAATTTAAACCTTTTGAACATAAAGAGGAATGCCTTTGGATATACAGTACTCAAACTATGAACATACAGAACGAAAGGAAAAAGCCTAATAAAATAATTGCCTATCTTAGTTTGCCTTTTTTTTTTCCTTCTCCTTATTTCTATGGCAATAAAACTTTGTTATTCCCAGGTCACGCTTTGTTTTATTTTAGATATAGGTACAGTGTTATGTTTTATTGTACCCAATGAGGATAAGAATACTGTGTGCTGTTACTCAATGCGGGGAAGCTAATCAGAGTTTCTACAGTTTCTTAGAACTTTCCAGATTGTCGTGCTTGTACTTCTAGCTTTTATTTAAAATCTTGCAGTTTATATGGCATTGCCTATGATTATATTTCATTAGTGGCCTGTTAAAATAAAACCATGTTGGAAATGAATTATATTTTATATTTTTTTAGTGGAAAAAAACCCGGCATATTGTGTTTTGAGTGTTTTTACTTTAAATACAATTATTTTAGCGCACTACATAATAAATTAATGAATGGGGTAAAAACTTAGACTTTATATCAATTAAAGAGATTAAAATGGGAAAAGCTGCGTATAAAGTTTCTACTTAGCTAAAGACCGGAGTAACTAATACATAATAAAGTACGAATTGTACTTTTTGTTACAGGATAATTAATTCTCTATATAGGCATACATGAACATATAAATTAAGTTTCTGCCATTTTTTTTAGCATAATTCTAAGCTCTTTCAAAGACCCGTATGTTTGATAGGAGTTCAAAAATATTAAAAGCTGAATTCGCACTTCATCTTATATATTGTTGTGGGCAATGCTGAGACTAACAATGTCATATTTTATGTTCATGTATACATTTAAATTCAAATACAAATACATGTATCCCAACTTTACCAGCCTAAATAACTGTGTTGGTACTTTTGGATACTCAAATCCTACTGTTGTACATGTATGTTTAAGTGTACAGATATCATTTCTATTTCCATATGATAGACACGCCTTTTTCTGTTTTACCTTTTTTTTTTTGTTTAGTTTGCGCTTTTTGTGTTCATTTTTTTAAACAATGATTTTGTTGGAAATTGTTATATCATATGTCTATTATTATGCTTTGCCTGATTCGATTTCCACATGATTATGTTAACATAAAAATGATTTGGTTATCCATCTCTCATTTCACATTATGTCAAGTTAAGTTTGAACTTTTTCCATTGTATAAGGACCTCTCAATATTGGTCACCCTGCTGTGCTTAGTTTAATGGTGATGAATGTTCTGTTATCTCATAACATAAAGAAGTTTAGCAGCTGCATATTTGCAACATGTATGATTGTTTAGATAAAATTGATATGTTTGCAGAACAGAATATTCCTTAAGGTTTATTGAAAACAATTTTATTTCCAATGCATGAAAACTGGCATAAAGTTATTTATATTGAATCTTTTACCAGAGTTGTATTTTTTTTGTTACATTCTTTTTTTTCCCTTTGGTTTCTTATTTTGTGACATGCTTTCTTTTATCTTTCTGATACTCATGTGCTCAGCTTAAGCTGCCTAGAAATTGTGGTCAACATACATTTCACAACAGATTCTATTGATACAAACAATAGATTACATATTTACATAGTTATATTCCAACAATTCTACAACTTACAATTTTAGTAGAACTTTCTAGCTGACTTGAAGCATTGACTTAAGTCTACACTAGTACATACAGTGGGTTCAGCAGTAGGAAAAAAAAGTAGAACTTTAAGTTTTACACTAAAAAAGGTAATCTTTAGTGGTACTGGGAGTGGAAGAGAACAAATCTCTAAGTTATGTGGTAAACATTTTTTAAAACCAAAATTTGCCTTGAAATTTTGTGAACAATGTGTCCTACAAAGTTTTTGCTCTAAAAACGAACTATTACCTTGGTCGCAGATCAAACATAATCGGCATAAAAGTAAGGACACAATTTTTGTACAAGTTGCACACCACTAGGAGTAGGGATTATTAGGTAAATTTAGTTTCAGAATTAGTGCATGTAAATTTGAGAAGGCCTTACCAATAATTTGTCTAAAATATTTCGAAGATCTTGTCTTAGCTGATTTGACACTAAACCAACCAATTTCAAGATGTTGTCATAGTGATAAATGCTCTTTAAAAACAAACAAAAGAACACCCCCCCCCCCCCCCCCACACACACACAAAATCAGGTTGTACTTTAGAATTTAACTAAATAGTATGTAATCTATTGTTTGTATCAATAGAGTCTGTTGTGAAGGCAGAAATGTATGTTCTAGGTATTCAATTTGGAAGAGATTTTAACTCTTAAATAAAAAGCTGACCTGTCTGAATCAAGAACTTAAACCAGAGCACGCTGCGTCATGACCCGATTGAAACAATACAGCAACTCTCACTACATATTCCAAACCTTCAAGATCTAAGGCAGCAGCTACTGACTCCTTCACTAGAAATCACTATATCAACTAACATTCATTGTAAACCACCAGTGATCAACTTATAAGGAAAAGATGTAATGATAATAATAATAGTAATAATAATAATAATAATAATAATAATAATAATAATAATAATAATAATAATAATAATAATAATAATA
>RQTK01001027.1:112683-142089 GCA_003991915.1 Elysia chlorotica | reverse complement strand
AACTTTCCTCCTGTCGTGTGTCTCTTGACTGAAAGGGTAAATGGACTTAAAACCCTTGTAGCCCCTATTGAAAGTTTTACATTACAGAGATGGAAATATCAGCTCAAGATTAATCCTTTAACCTACTCGTCAATCCAGATCACTAATGGTAGAGATATCTGGCACCTTATATTCCTAAAAGCGAAATCTTCAAATAAATGTTATGTCCTACAGATTTCCTTAAGAGATCAGTGGAAAAAAAAGGTCGACACTAAAGATTTGAACCTTCGAGCTCATGCTCCTCAGTCCCGAGTGCTGGAAACCGAGCTATCTTTATGCCTCTACTGAGCCAACGCTAATAATATTTAATAATATCTCCATCCCAATAATTTCTAGAGAAATACTAGACCACATTTTTGTTTACACCTACGGAGTATTGCACTGTCTGCTTATGAACGCAGGCTACGATAGACGAAGCTTTCAAGAGGCGGTAATGATCGAACATTACCAACCTAAGCACCCGTAGACATTCACAGCACTTGTCAACTTACTATCTAAATAAATTCAGTACAGTGTGATAGTGAGCCTATTGCAATCACAAGCCCACTGTCACAGAAACAGAACAGAATGGAGTTCAATATGCAACCAAGTCTGCAGAGGTTTTACATCAGCGTGTCTATATGTCTTTGTGTCTTGGTGGGGCGGAGTTTGATACTCCTGTGTGAATTAGTCAAAGTAATGGCTTTCATCAATAGTTATCCGTCTTAATACACAGGACTAAACACTGCCAGTTTACCCAAGATCTCTACAAGGGGATGTATTTTCCTCCTTCCTCAGCTCTTTACGTTCTTAGAGGTTCAGGCTATGATCAGTGATATAACCGTTATAATATGACTGAGAAACCAAGTATCTGCCAAACCAGTCATTGATTTCATTGGTTGATATTTTAAGAGCATATATACCCATTCACGAGTTTTTGTGTGCTGGAGAAAGATGGACTAAAGGATGAATGAAGGCCCACTACCAATGCCAGGTACTTGGCACTCTGCAGTACCCAGTTCGGAGGTGCTAATTCAGTTAAGTAGCTGAGCGCAGGGTCTGTGGTTCTCTCACTGCGAGGCAGTTATTTGGCGCATCAAACTTTATGCGTTAGTATAAAAGTGTTGCAGATCAAAACCATTTTGAAATGTGTAGTGGACATTTTTTATAGTCATCTTTTCATGTAAAGTTATGTAGATTTTAAAAATGTAAATTTCTAAGTAATGCACAAGTTTAAAAAGAGTAGTTATAGTAAAAGCTCATTGAACTTTATGTAAGTTTGCTTTGATGCTTGTCTCTCTCCTCTGTGCAGGTTTTGAGTTTTCCAACCAACTGCCCCAATTGCAGTTCACCTTGTGACACCAACATGAAGCTTGTCAGTATCCTTTGAATGGGCAGTAAATTAAGCAAGGTTTTGAAAGATACAAGTTAGCTTTTACAGAATGAATTTTTTTTAATTTTTTTAACCTGAGATCTACATGTGAAGTTTTGGAATGTTTTTATATGATTTTTGCAACCATGATGTCCCTGAAATTTTTTTAATGATTTTTATTATAAAATTCAGTCTCTAAAATTATGAGGCCATCTTTGACAAATATTAAAGATTACCCAAAGTTTCAAAAACCAATGTTTGATATTTATTTTTTAAGTCAATTCTACTTTTAGTTAATATTATCTAGTGATCATAATCTTCCGCGGATCTGCTACTAAAACTGTCCTCCTTTTCAACCTTTCTGCATTATGATAATTGATTATCAGTTATCTTTCAGACTTGTAACTTAAAAGAGAGTAAAAAGTTGATTTTAGGATGGACAGAATGGTTCAAGTCTTAAATCTAAATGCATAGTCTATATCTTGACATGAACCAGACTTGGAAATGAACTTGGATACAGCAGGAGGGAGGAGTGAGCTTGGTTCTCCAAAAAAATGGTCAATCAACCTCTACAGCAATGTTTTGGACCAGTCTCCCACACAACAGTCTAGACCCTAGGCTAGGTCTAGACAAAGGGTGCGAAACTGTATGTGATGCAGCGTGTAAATTTTTTAATACATATGGGGAAGGGGTGTTCAACAGGCATGCATACAGAGATACGGGATTGGTCAGCCCATTGATGAATGAGGAGGAGATAGGGAAACTCAAACACAGAGTTTAAAAGGCACGTCAGCACCGCACAAGAAAAGGCTGTGAGAAACAGAAACAAATCAACTGAAAAACTAATGAACAAATGACAGCCTGTTTCAAGGGTCATGGGTCACGTTAATTTTTCACTGTATGCTGAAGGGATGTGCAAGCTAATGCAGAATTCTATCAACAGAGGAACCACAGTGGACTTTTTGCTCTGCAAGAAAATTTGTTCAGCTTTGCTCATGTGTTTTTGCTTTTCGTCCAATGTCAGCATTATGTTGAGCTTCCTTTACTTTGTGTTAAAGACATTCCCTTCTTCAAAGAGGTGATTATCATGGCCACTGTGTGCGACAGGTGCGGTCACCGTGACAACGAGGTGAAGAGCTCTGGCGGGATAGCGCCCAAGGGTCAAGTCATGAGCCTAGAGGTCAACACACCAGAGGATATGGCTAGAGACGTGCTCAAGGTAAGCTACAGCTTGTACAAGGGTTTCATTCAAGACCTGCTGTGAGGAGCATCACTTGTCTGGATGGGATAGTTCATTGAAATGGGGGAAAATGGTTCTGGACAGAAGTATTGATCCTCTGCTTGTGAAGCAACCTGGCTGAATCATGCACAATAATCTAAAGTTGGAGCTGAAATTCCCCACTTAAACATACATTTTTAGCTCAGAGATGATCTAATACAACAGTTTAAAACATAAAAATATAGCCAGATCCTTTGTTATGTCCAATGAAAAGAAAACTAGTGAATGTTTGGTGAAAATCCTCAGCACTGAAAGCGGCTGATTTTTTTTCTACTTTCTAAAACGTTTTTTTTAATGGTCTTCTTCTTTTCAATGCTTGATGAAACAACCAAAACTCAAGGAAGTAATATGCTTAATCATAGGTTTTTGGGACACAAATCAACAGTATTGTAGTTACTCGCATTGCTTTTGGCGACTACATTACCACCCACATCAACAAATAACTGCGGGGCTGACCCACAATCGTTATACAAATCAGATATATTGAGGTTATCAATAGCTTATATCCTGAGGAGACAACAATAGATGGCATTTGGTCATGAGATTAACATTTTTTTTTTTTAGTATTGCCCAATTTAGACCTAAAACCTTAAGATTGAGGTACATTTGTATAAATCTACAAAGGCACTTCTTTGAACACTTGCCCGAGTGTGTGAAAGCGCTGTATAAGATAAAATTGTTCCATGGCTGGATTAGATGGTGAATGTTTTAGAACAAAAAGAAATTAAGAACTGCAAGTTTTTTTTGTCGTTTTTGGAAAACACAAATTGTCAGTCTCATGTGACTGCAGTTGTCACGCATCAAGCGTGCTTTGTCATGTTGAAATCTACGTCGTCTTGTGGGCTAGGTGTTAGAGAAGGTTTAAACTATGTTATTACAGAGCCTAATCTACAGCTGTAGAAAGAATGCTTTATAGCCCCGAATTCTTTTCATAAAGAAAAAAAAAGTGTACGAGTCACAAAATAATGTGGGGCAAACAGTGCGCCTGTAGATCTATATTTTGTTCATGAGATTAACTTTCCACTTTTTAAACAACCAGAAGAACAGTCCTACACATGGGATTACTTACTTTCACTTTCAATTTGGTTTGTGCAAGGAAAAGTAGGCTGTATGGAGGTTTCACGCGAATTTCTCATATCAAGTCAGACTGCATCTAGATCACTTCAGACACATGAATTGGGATTTTAATATAATTTCATCTGCTTATGATTACTAACTTGTATTAGCCGATTTAGATGTTTTATGTATATCTTAGTTAAATCCTTTATAGTTTCTTGGAATCTATACTATGTTCCCAACCATAAAAAAAAAACAATTATTGAAGTCCTAATCTTCGTGCTAGAAAGCATTAAAATTTAATTAATGCATTTCTAAAATCAGACCTTCTTCTGGCACCATTTGACCTCTTCTATATAGCTTGCACATTCTCAATAGAACACGGTATTGTTTATAAATACAAAAGAAGCAAAAAAGAGTTTAGAATCCCTAGCAATAAACTTTAAACATGGAAACTATTATTTTTTTAATTGACAGAGAAATTATTTTGTAAGTGTACTAAAACACCCTTATGCAAAAGTGTAACATGCGCCAAACTCTTTATTTTGTGCTGGGTCAGAGTGAAACGGCAGCCCTGCAAATCCCAGAGCTAGACTTTGACATGGAGCCAGGCACACTGGGGGGAAAGTTCACAACTGTAGAGGGCTTGCTGATGGATGTGAAAAATCAGGTAACATTGTTTTTGGCAATATATGAGCCTGTCAGTTTTTCTCTCTCTGCCACTTTGTCTATGTCTGTCTGTCTGTCTGTCTGTCTGTCTGTCTGTTTGTCTGTTTGTCTGTCTGTCTGTCTGTGTCTCTCTCTCTCTCTCTCTCTCTCTCTCTCTCTCTCTCTCTCTCTCTCTCTCTCTCTCTCTCTCTCTCTCTCTCTCCTCTTTGAAGTCAATGAATACAATGATTAGTGTTACATTATAACTAAACAATATTTTCCATGTGAACTGATAAAGTAATGTCTTATCTTACTGGTAACATTGCAATTAACCTTTTTTATTCAGTGTATAAAACATCTTTTTAAAAACATTTCTTCTTTTTTCTGTGTGTGTGTTCATATATGCAGCTGAGCAACAACCCTTTCTTTGGTGGAGATTCTTCGCAAGCCAGCATGAGTTCCAAACTCCACGCCTTTTGTCAGAAACTGGATGATGTAAGTTACTCAGTTACTGAGTTAGTCTAACCTTGATGTTTACTTCAGGCTCACAACTATGAAATGACAGGTGAATTGTTTGTGACATTGCCTGCATTTATTGTGTGTTCAGATGTATTCTCATAATTTTTTTATCTCTATGTTCTTCGGAGTGTAGCTGTTTTATTCCTCCTATGCGGCATTGATAAAGAATCTCATATATTATCTTTTTATATTTTTAACATATAAAATATTATATTATACAAGAGTCCTACATCTCTTCAACTTGTGCAGTTTTTTTTTTAAACGATCAAATATTTTGACAGCTTTTGGGAAGAACAGAAAAGATAGTTTCCAAGCATCAATATAACTATGAATTTTTTTTTTTAAACGATCACATATTTTGACAGCTTTTGGGAAAAACAGAAAAGATAATTTCCAAGCATCAATATAACTATGAATTTTTTTTTTTAAACGATCAAATATTTTGACAGCTTTTGGGAAGAACAGAAAAGATAATTTCCAAGCATCAATATAACTATGAATTTTTTTTAGATCATCTCTGGGAAAATCAAAGGCTACCACTTTGTGCTGGATGATCCTGCTGGAAACAGCTTCATTCAGGTGAGATACCTCTGCGGTGTTATAAAATAACATTTAAAGTCGCTGAATTAAACAAATGTTTTTACTTAACACTCAAGTTAAACCAAGGGGGAATAAATGAGTAGACACAATGTCAATCTTAAGCGTCTGGTACGCACGGCCTCGGTCACCTCCTGGATTCCAAGCCTATCAAGCTGTCTATTGATGACTGCCGCAGACACCAATACTGCCATCCAGGTCATAGCAAAGGCTACCACTTTGTGCTGGATGATCCTGCGGGAAACAGCTTCACTCAAGTTAAACCAAGGGGCGGTGTTATAAAATAACATTTAAAGTCGATGAATTAAAAAATGTTTTTACTTAACACTCAAGTTAAACCAAGGGGAAAAAAATGAGTAGACACAATGCAGAAAAGGAGATTGATATTGTATCAAGATAGAGAGACCAAGAGCTTGAAGTGAAAAAGAAGAAAGAATAGAAACAGAACAGAAAAGATAAGGAGATTGATATTGTATCAAGATAGAGAGACCAAGAGCTTGAAGTGAAAAAGAAGAAAGAATAGAAACAGAACAGAAAAGATAAGGAGATTGATATTGTATCAAGATAGAGAGACCAAGAGCTTGAAGTGAAAAAGAAGAAAGAATAGAAACAGAACAGAAAAGATTTAGATGGAATAAAAAAGAAATCTGCCTGAAGGAGGAAAAATGCAAAGATACCTGTTACCTTGTCAACTTCCCCACCTATGACGGTAGCTGACAACATAGCTGCCATGTTAAACTCATACCATCCTTCTCTAACCAATGGCTGTAGAGGAAATTTGCTGTCAGTGTCAATGCTGAATGTGTTGTGGTATTGGCTGTGCATTGTGAGTGCAGCCTACCTTATTAGTATAAAGCCATGAAAAAAATTTCATTACACATTGGTCAACAAAAGAGGAAATAAGTTGATATGAGGAAGAAGTGAAGCTTATTGAGCACTGCTTTATTTCAATGTGTTTATCATACTGTTGTATCCTCAGAGTCTGTGTGCCCCAGATCCTGACCCCCAGCTAGAAGTCTCCCAGTACCAGCGTACCTGGCAGCACAACGAGGAAATGGGAATCAACGACATGAACACTGAAAACTACGAGGAAACTTAGCAGCACCGACAACAATAATAAAGCGATCCCTATCCATTTGCTTGATTGTCTGCTTCATCTTCCATAAAAGTATTGAGAGAACGATAGGATGTGGCTCAATAAATATCAAAAGGCTCTTATCTATAGATTTTTTTTTGATTACCTACACAAGCATTTTTTTTAAAAGATATCTCATCAATTAAATAAGTGATACTGAAAACATATGTTGTTGATGGTTATTTAGTTCCTTTCAGTGGTTAGTATATTTTAAACTGCTAGGTTAAGTGCAAAAGAAGAAACCATCTTTTTCTGCAGGAAACCTTATTTGTTTACATACTACTTCTCTTGTACAAAATTGGTGTAAATTTTGAAATATGGAACCATTGATAAAGATGGAAATTAGGCTCTCCAATATTTTTAGAGAATTTTTTTGTTATCGATTGCATTTTTTCCCCACATTAAATTAAATGTAACAAGGGTGCTATGACAAAGGGGATCATCATTTTGAATTTTTTTTTTTTCTTCCTTTTTTTTCCTTTCTATACAAAATTTGAAGTATATCTAATTTGTTAATGCTTGCCAAAACAAAGCCGCTGATACAATCAACAATCTTTGCTGTTAAATTATTTATGGAAGGGGTTGCATCTGCCTTCTATTTGATTGGAAGAATGAATATGACATTGGAAGTTATAAAACCAACCAACAAATTAATGGAGGAGTCAAAAGATGTTAATTGACTGTGATATAAGAAGTGCTATTTTCCATCCAATATTTTCTAACGAATACCAACAGATAGGACAAAAGATAAAAACAAAACAACAACAAAATCCACAATTTTTTTTTTAATCGGTCTAAAGAAACAGCAAATGAGTTTTCAAAAGTGGTGCAGGGTACTGGTAATAGGTTGCACGTGAAGTGCATTATCCAAACACAAAATCCAGAGGGTACTTTGAAATAGTAGTTTTCTTTTCAAAAGTCTTGTAAGCTTCTTTGTTATTTATTGGTTAGAAAAAAAAAATCATGGAGACTTGGCTAGCTCTGAATGTGAATTTCTTGCAGTAGTGCTATAGCAATATTCTGTTAGTCCTAGTGCTATGCGGATATGCATACTTTTCTGTTATTGTAAAATCTAGTTTTATGGTTTCTGATAGAGTTTACATTATTATAATTTTATTTGTTCCAAGTTTTGTTATCGTCAGGATAAAGCTATATTAAAAAGGAATGTAACCATGCTTTCGTGTTTATTGAATTTTGTTTTTAATCATTGTAATTATGTAAGGCATGTTTATGTCTGCTTAATGTGATTATCAATAGAGCAGGGGAAAAAACAAGTGTCTTTGTCTAAATCAGTTTCTCGTAATGGTTTGGTTCTTTTTGAATTATAAATTTGTTATTACATTGTAGTATGCAGAAACAAGGGCGCATGATGATTGTTATTGGCAACAATGACTTTTAATGTTTTGTAGAGAACAAAAATCACACACAAAAACGCCAGAACAATGGACTGATCTCATTACTAAAATTGTACTATTACAATGTCCGTAAGTTTACTTGGTCTCCAACCATCGCTACTAGAACATTGTACTAGGGAAGGTGTGCTGAATTTATTAGGTATTTTTCCACTGTACGGTTTAAGTGAAATGATCAAAAGTGATTGCAGTTTGGAAACGTGGTGATGCTTTCTTTGAGTGGCAAGGCGAATTGGTGCCAAAGCCTCTACAAATCTAGGGTTCTTAACCCCAAAACCAAATCTTCTACAGTCGTTTTTGCTTAAAGCCTACTTCTAACCACTTAGGAAAAAAAGTACCTAATAAAGCTAGCACTACTTATAAATTATTCCAGTGGTCTGCCTCTTCCAAATATAGTTTATATAATACTAGGAAACCAGTTTTCAGCAAGCTGCAGAGATTTTAAAAACTTAATCGTGACTGCGCATATTGAAATGTGATTTAAAAAAACTTAATCATGATTGTGCATATTGAAATGTGATTGCGCATATTGAAATGTGAAAAAAGTAAGTTAAGGCAAGAAAACGTACAAGTATTATAGATATTTATAGTTACATTTATAACTGAGTCAAAATGAATGACGCTATGGTGTGATCTATTGTAGGTTTGGAAGATAATCTTTTTTCACACTGATAAAAGTGTCCAATAAAAAAAATACCAAGGCACAATGGAAATTGAAACTGAAAGGTGCTATGCTATGCTAGACGAATTGTACGAGGTCATGCAAGCCCTGTTGGGGAAATGCTGCAACTGGTAAGGATATCACGTGTAATGGAAAGTAAGCTATAACTTGTAATGTTTAATTAGTTTAATAAGCTCATGGAAAATAGAACAGTTGACCAGTCATGTAAAAACAGTGATCTCTGCAATTGTCAGGTGCAAGGCATTTTGACAACAGAGAATTGGTTGAATGTGAAGATATTTCCGAGGTCTGCAGCAACAACAAAATAAAAAAGAAGTGTGGCATGAGATCATACAATAACAAGTGGACATGTAATGCTAGTTCAGTTTTGTTTCCCTACTCATGTAGGTTAAATGATAGAAATAAACAACTTCATATAAAACTTTATTTGGTATATCAATTATCATTATCCCGTTAATGATTTATTTAGGCTTGTCTTAAATCCGTGAGTTTCAAACGATAATTTAGATGAACTTTTGAAATTGCAATGTATACCCAATGCGTGACTGTGGGTTATCCTTAACGATATTCCCATAGTAAAAAAGTATCCAGAATGGGATCTTTAATAATAATGATGGTAATAATAATAATAATAATAATAATAATAATAATAATAATAATAATAGTAGTAATAATAATAATCATTATAATAATAATGATAATAATAATAATAACAACAACAACATAATACTACGGCGTTACAGGTTCTGAAGGTGATATAATTTAAGAATAGACAGAGTGATATCCCTTGAATAATCAATCACCCCGCGTGCCTAGCAACTGTTACAGTAGAATCAATCGTTTCTTTCATCGACGAAAGTATAACCTGGACCTAGATATAAACGTAAGTCTCTTGTTACCTTGTTCTTGTTCGATTTATTTTATTGAGAAATCTTAATCTAGAGATGCCAGAGGAAACGGAGAATCGAGAGAATAGAGTATAGGGCCTACGTTAAATCAAAGTTATAGATTTAGATCTAAACCAAGCCCGTTCGTTATTTTTTATGTTTACATTAGACGTAGATGAGTATGGGCGGACAAAATATGACCTACCTACTCATCAGTGAATGGTATTTAGACCTACAGCATGTATCTAATATTATATACACGTGTATGCTTACATATAGGCTACCTAATTTTGGTAAATTGAATTTAATATTTAACACGACGACACTAAAGTCGACAAATACTTGCCGTAAGAGTCATTTTATATTAAAGTGAGCAATATCACTTGTTTATCCAAACCAATCAAGGTGTACCGCTAACATATTTTTGTATATCTATTGTGTATTGGTCAGTATTTTTATAATGGATTGAAATACCGGTACATCTAATGATCTACTTTCCCTTGTCAAGTTTGGAGTCCAATCATGTTTAATTATAGAGAACACTGAAAGGGTAACGATGTTATCCAAATTGCAGGATGTCTCTCAGTGACTTAATGTATTTTCTCTCACACAAATCAAGGAGAGCAATGTAATTGGTTTGTGTTTGTGTTAAATTGGTTGAAGTCTTAGTCTTAGAGCAGACTAAGCAGATCCAAAGCTCACAGGCTTTCATTCTTCTTCTTCTTTGGTGTATGCCCGCCTTCATCAAGTTGAAGATTCTGGCATTCTCGACATTCATGGACTACCTGTTTAATCAAAGTCATCCTGTTCTGTTTTTCTTCAAGTTGTAATATGTGTGCCTTGGTCCCTGTAGAGTAGGGCAGGGGATGAGGTCTAGCTTTTTACAACTTCTTGGGATTTCTTTGAATAGCTCTTCATCTCATGGCACACTTTTTTGTTATGCCTATATATTCTTAGGTAGGCCTACACTTTCTATGCTTGACTAGGGTTAAGTAGGTGTTTAAACTGCATTTTTGCTGATTGATTCCCTTTTACAAAAGAAAAAAAAATTAAATCCTGTTCCTTAAATAAAACTAAATTAATTAAAAATCAAGTACATACATGTATATGTATTCATAAAATATGTATCTATGAAGTATCTATCACAGTATAAAATGCAGTGTTGGTTGGGTTTTTAACGTCCAACATCAGCAACTTATGGCTATATCGTGGAGCCGATCTGGGCCACCGCGCCCCCCTACAGTGTAATTGGTTGAATTATTGTATATCTATTAGGCCTACATAATTTTCATTTTATATCAAACTACACAGACTCTCAAAATGCAGCGTCCAAGATCACCTGCTTTCCGTTCCATGGTGAGAGGTGCCACTGGTGGCGGTGAAGTTTGGTCCCACACCAATGAGGATTTAAAGATGCGTCAGTATGGTTGGAGGTGCAAGAACAGCGAGGACCTCTATAACACAGATGTTCTGATCGGCAATTGGAATGAAGAGAGATGGGACCTTAGGGAGATCAAAAGAAATCATGCGCTGCCTTCACAGGTTCGGTATTCAAGCAGGCCTAACTCATTAACTCAAGATTTTTTGGATTCTGTTTGTCTAACTTACTATTAATTTTACATTCTTAGACATAAAGCACTCCTAACTCATTAACTCAAGACTTTTTGGGTCCTATTTGTCTAACTTACTATTAAGATTATACTTCAAGTTTGCAATGCTCACTTTCGGTAAAAAAAAAAACAACCAACAAACTATTAAGACTATTTTCAGTGATTCTAAGATTTTTACCATTGATGCAACGTGTATCATGCCCTCAGGTCAACCACTACTACCGCACTACTGCTGCAGACAGTTACAACAGCGATCCAGTACATAAATACCCAGATGATCTAAAAAAGCTCAAGGGTATGCCCTTCACCGTTGTTTTTTTTTAAGCATTGTTTTAAGACAAAACTGTTATATAGAAACTCAGTATTGATGATCTGAGCAACTTCAAATCAGATCACCAGTATAAAAAAAATATCCTGATATTCACACCTCAAGTTTTCTGTGGCTGTTTATAGTGGAAGCTACACTGTCTAGTAGAACTGATTGTGTGCATGTGGCTGAGCATTCGTTTAGACATCGTTTAGACATAGCGGACAAACCCAAATTAATGGGGGGGGGGGGGGGGGGGGGGGGGGAGCGCAGTGGCCCTGGGGCAGAACATCGGCTTCCGGCGCAAAAGTTTCGGATTCGAGCCCTGGCGATTGCACTCCCCACTGGTTGGGTCGGTGCCAGTTTAATGTGACCGTCTGAGATAGGTGTCATGGTATCCCCACCCTCTCTTGTGTGTGGCAGCACATAAAATTGTCAGACGTCAGTCTTGGGGCCCGTCCATAATATACCTATATAGTGCTGATGTTGGACGTTAAATCAACTCAACAACATCAACCCAAATTAATGGCCCTGTCTGCTGGTCTCCCTGTTTCAGTTTAATGTGACCGTCTGAGATAGGGTATGGTATCCCCACCCTCTCTTGTGTGTGGCAGCACATAAAATTGTCAGACGTCAGTCTTGGGGCCCGTCCATAATATACCTATATAGTGCTGATGTTGGACGTTAAATCAACTCAACAACATCAACCCAAATTAATGGCCTTGTCTGCTGGTCTCCCTGTTTATGCTGTTACACATGTCACTCTGGGGTATGCAATAGTTTGTGTTTATAAAATTTCAGACTATTTATTGCATATTTAGAAGTTAAGTATTTGGAATCAGTGCCCTTTAATTATAAATGTCTACGTGTACAAATCTAGATTCATTGATTCCTTCAATTTCTTTGTTTTACCATTTATGGCCTGCCTGCGCATATATATTATTCATACGCTCTCACTAAAACACAAACAAGAGCTGAGTTTTGAATGCTGCCGCATCATTTTTTCCCTTTATGGATATTGTGCCTACAAACGCTTGCAAAAGTAAAAAAAACATCAGTATAAATTTGTTTGTTTGCATGTAATTTTTTTATAAGAAAAGAAATGATACAAATCTGCTGTGTGTTGCATACATTTATTTGGTTAATTAAATAAAAAAAAAAAACAACAACTAATTTACACAAAATCTCTCTTGAAAGAGTAGAACTTTTGTAAACCATGTGTCTATACTTGATCAATAGAAGTCTCTGTTCATGATGTATCAGTTATCCTTTTTTTCTCGTCTGCATAGTGCCTAAAAAGCACCAACATGATACCCTGTTGATAGTTACATCACCCTTTGAAGTGGTTTTACTTTTTGGAGGTTCATCTCCTTTGAAAAAAAGTGTTTTTTTTTTCAGTACAGTATGTTGTATTGCATCCTTAAGCATCTTTAATAAATGTGAAATATTTCAATTGGGTATGTTTTTACTCTTACAATTCCACTAAAACTTGCGCATATTTCTCTGCTTCTGTTGACAAACTACCTCTTTTGTCTCGTCTCCCCTGGGCAGAGCGGATGCCGCATGCTTTCTCCGCCCACCAGCCTGAGTTGGATTCGCTAGCTCACCAAGCTTACTGCAGCTCCTGGCAAACAACACAGCGAGCATCCTTTGTGAATCCTAAATTGAGAACTGAGCCGATATGCCCACCACTCCCAGAACAACGTCCAGATCCTTGCCTGTAATATAGTTTTTTCTATTCTCTCTTTTTAAATTTTTTATGTCTATTGTTTTAATCTTAGGCCTATGATTCTATTAAATTTTCAAATTGTTTAGTCAGATTAAAAGTTGAATCCATTGCATTTCAGTAGATTGTGCTCACAGTTAATGAAATCATTAATGATTTTATATGTTGTGTTTGAAGGTTTAATTTTGTTTTTATCTGAGCTATTTCTCATCATGTTTTCATAAACACCATTTCAATCAATGCTACAAGTTTAAACTCTGCGCTTGGCTTATTCATTGTGGACTTAAAAGTGTTATTCACGGAAGAAAATAAATTCTTCCTTAAGAAGAAAAATTGGCTATTTTTTATATCTTGTAAATAGTAAGGACACTTTTAAGACCCATGCTTAAAAGGAGACTTCTATTATATATTTTTCTCTGAAATATGCCTAGTTTATTCATGCCTCTAACTGTTTTTCAAATTATACAGTATTAAACATTGTTTTTTCAGTATTATATTTGGTTACAATATTGCTCTCCAGAAATTTCACCTTTTTTGTATTAGATTTTTATATCAATTTGGATTGTGCCTAACACCATCAGTATTTTCTGTGTTTTATAATTTTCTTTCTTTTCATAATATATAAAGAATATTAAAAACATGATGAATTTTCAAAACAATCAAAGCAGTATTACTTTCTTAAACTTATGTGTTAACTCTTTAGGATTAAAATATTGACTTATATTTTCCTTCTCATATTATCCCTTTATTCTTTCAGTTAAGTTTCCAGAACAATTTATCAAATGCTCAGAATATGCTCAACCATGACAACAAAATCTTGTTTTTCCATGACTTTTACTTAACTTGTGCCACATTAACATTTCTAACTTATTGTTTATCATGGTATGCCTCTGTTAAACCAACTATGTATTTTCTTACTTTTTTTTTTTCATGTGGTCCATATAATTGAGGAGATAAGAATGCTGATAGGGACATTATGAATATAACATATTAATTTTTTTCTACTTTGATATATCAGAATATTGTGCTTGTATAAACTTATACCTTTAAGAAGAATAAACTGTACCTAAGCTATTGTTGCAGTCTCTGTATTCCACTCTCTGTATACTTTGTGGTGGATCAGACAAAATGGCATTGTATGTGCAAAATTCATTTGCTTTATGGGTCTCTTGCACATTTATTTCCTTTATTTTGAAGAATTAATAAAAATAATGTCCCCTGTGTTTGAAGTTTTATTTGTTTGTTTATTATCTTAATCTTTTCTTTCTTGTAGCTTGAAATGATTATTATATGACATCTCTGGTAAAAAAACAACCAACTTCTAAAAGCCAAGCTGGTCACATAATTAATTCTATATCATAGTTATTTGAAAAAAAATGAAATTTAATTAACTGTGATAAGTGTCAATATTAATTCATTTTTTCTTAGAAAAAGATTCAACCAAGATGCAGGGGTATAGCCCTGAAACTTGCTGATATATAATGATATAGGAATGCTGTGGAGAAAAACACTAAACAGACGTATTTAAAATACATCTATCGTACCATAGACCTCATCTTTGGTATGTCAATGGTGATTTTAAAATTGAATGTGGTATACAATAAAAATTAATGACCAACCTAATAGAAAGTATTTGTCTGAAAATTTTAAACTTTTAAAAGTTAGCTGAAAGCAGATACATTTTTACTATTTGAGGAATATAACAACTCTTTAGGATAAACACTACTGTTTTCACCTCTTAAAAAGTAAAAGAAACAGATGAAATAAAACATACTTCACAATAGTGTAATGCGAATTATTTGGAATCGGAATCAGATATCTTTATTGATATGATCTTCAGTAAATCCTGACACCTATTTAAATCAGTTTTACGGGGCTTACCGGTATTCAATATTTACCCTTCATGAATATTTTCCCTTATTCTCTCTAGAAGTCATATCTGTGACCTCCTAAGTGTCGAAATGTTTTGGCCTCTTGAAAAAATAGATATGTAACGCAAAGTATTCAACTCAGTTAACATTCGGTGAAGCTTTCCTTGAAAAGTATATGAGATATTGCTACCTGCACTTTGAACGCAATAACATAAAATCAGTCTAACAAATTATAATGAACAAAAACAATATTTTAAATGGTACACAAATATTTAAAATGAATAATAAAACAAACAATGTAAGACTTTGCCACATCAAGGAGACAAATGGCTTGTATTGATCATTCATTGAATTATTACAATATTCATCTTTGGCTTACATAATTATTTCCAGTTATTGTGTACCCTCAGGCTGCAGCAGTCTTCTCATGAAGTCAGACAGAGAGAGAGAGAGAGAGAGAGAGAGAGAGAGAGAGAGAGAGAGAGAGAGAGTAAGGAGAGGGAAAACAGAAGGGAAAAAAAAAGTAGAGAGAGAGAGAGAGAGACAGTGGGGAGAGTAAGGTAGATAAACAGAAGGGAAAAAAAAAGAAAAGTTTGACAAAGAAAGAAAGAAATAGTGAAAACGAAGAGAGAGGAAGGGTAATAGAGAGGCTGAGAGAGTTAAGATAAACATCTAAAAGAAGGAGCGAGATAGAAAGAAATATGTAGAGACTGGAAGAGAAGGGAGTGAGGTAGAAGAAGAGAGACTGGGCGATCAACAGAGAAATATAAAGAAAGAGATAGCTATGAAGAGAGCGAGGAAAAGAGAGAGAGAGAGAGGTGAAATAATGAGTACAGGGTATGCAAGTGGGTGAGTTTATTTCAATTGGTTATGCAAGGCCTTCACACTCCGTGTTTCAAACTGTCTTGCCACGCAGCCTATCCAAGTACTGTGCTTAGAATCTAGTTAGTAAGTCATTTTGCTGCTTCTGTTGGAATGAACAAGCCATGTTATTCTCGCAAAAACCTCAAATTGTTGTCAAATAAGAATTTTGAGGATATTCCTTATATGTCAATGTTGTCATATAAGCACTCCGATAACATAAACTAATTGATGAATTTTTTGCAGTTAAGAAAGTTAATGAAGTACAATTTTGTTAAACAAGACCTTTTGAACTTTTTAGATCAAACTGCAAATAGCATTAAAAACATCTCTAGCAATGAGTAGGGATTACATTAGATAATATCTCTGGAAAGTGACTGATAGATATTTTTTAGATAACCACTAGTAATTAATAGATAATAAAACTTTGTGCCTTATCCCCACATGGTTTTTTAACCCTCTTCTTCAGCAGGTGGTGCAGCAGCCTCTGTTTCCTCTCCCGCCGGTGCTTCTTGTGCTTCTGTTGCTTCCCCGCCAGCTTCTCCTTCACCTGCAGTGGCCTCCCCTTCCCCTCCCTCCCCACCTCCTTCTTCACCCGTCCCGCCTTCCGTGGCGCCGTCTTCATTCTCCGCAGCCTCCGCTGCTGCCTTCGCCGCTGCTTCCTCCGCAGCCGCAGCTTCGGCCTTAGCTGCTTCCTCTGCTGCTGCTGCTGCTGCTGCCTCAGCGGCGAGACGTTCCTCCTCCTCCTTCCTGGCCTGTTCTTCTGCCTCAGCCTTAGCCAGCTCCTCCGCTTCTGCTCATATGAATCACACACACACACAAAAATTAGTGAGAAATATGGCTATGGAAATTTAATAAACATATGAATCACACACACAAAAATTAGTGAGAAATATGGCTATGGAAATTTAATAAACATATGAATCACACACACAAAAATTAGTGAGAAATATGGCTATGGAAATTTAATAAACATATGAATCACACACACAAAAATTAGTGAGAAATATAACTATGGAAATTTAATAAACATATGAATCACACACACAAAAATTAGTGAGAAATATGGCTATGGAAATTTAATAAACATATGAATCACACACACAAAAATTAGTGAGAAATATGGCTATGGAAATTTAATAAACATATGAATCACACACACAAAAATTAGTGAGAAATATGGCTATGGAAATTTAATAAACATATGAATCACACACACAAAAATTAGTGAGAAATATGGCTATGGAAATTTAATAAACATATGAATCACACACACAAAAATTAGTGAGAAATATGGCTATGGAAATTTAATAAACATATGAATCACACACACACAAAAATTAGTGAGAAATATGGCTATGGAAATTTAATAAACATATGAATCACACACACACAAAATTAGTGAGAAATATGGCTATGGAAATTTAATAAACATATGAATCACACACACACAAAAATTAGTGAGAAATATGGCTATGGAAATTTAATAAACATATGAATCACACACACAAAAATTAGTGAGAAATATGGCTATGGAAATTTAATAAACATATGAATCACACACACAAAAATTAGTGAGAAATATGGCTATGGAAATGTAATAAACATACGCATAACATGAAATAATTATGTTTGAATATTGTGTTGGTGACTTTTTTTTTCTAAAAAAATCCCCAGCGGACCTAGCTGAAAGTGCAAATTATTTCTTTACAAATTTAGACTGTTAGCAATTGATTAAACACATCCGCAGGTCTTTGGGATAACACCTTAATATACTATTTTTCCAAAATCAATTTCAGAAATTTTTTTAACATGATGATGTGGACATTTATTTGATTATTAGTGTATACTCTCAAGGCACCAATAAAAAAAACAAACAACCTAAACGAGTGATTAAGGATAAAAAAAACCCCAAAAGGACAAGCACTTAATATTTTTAATCTGGAGTAGCAGTTGCATAGACATACTAAATCCTGCAACCGTGCCTGACATTTCTTACCAAGCTGAGCCTTGGCCTTTTCTGCCTCCTCCAGCATTCTCTCTTCCTCCTCCTCTTCAGGTGTCTTCACGTGAAGTGCTGTGACTTGACCAGCAACCCACTTAGGCACAACACCGGCGGTTGGTTCTTCATCATCACCCTTGTCCTCTTTGTCGGTTTCCAAGGTGACATACTGACCGTGTTGCTCGCAACCAATGTCAAACACATACTTGCCGCGTCCCTCAGGCTATATGAAAAAGGCAAAAGAATGATGCTTAAAACTCTGGTTTGGTAGACACATACAGAAAACCAAATTGCATCATCATTTTCACGTACACAAACATCATTTATTACATTGCATTTGTTCAGACCAATCGCTTACCTTTTCAGACCAAAAGTTAAACAAAAAATCATGTGATAATCTTCGGTATAAAATACTTTGATTACTTAAAAAAAAATTTGTCTCGTGTGTGGCAGCACATAAAATTGTCAGACGTCCGTCTTGGGGCCCGTCCACGATATAGCCTATAAGTTGCTGACGTTGGACGTTAAAACCCAACCAACCAAACCAAACCAAATCTCACCCTGCTCTCCTTGAAGAGTCCTGTGTATTTGTGATTAGCATGAATCAGTTCTCCGTGGCCCTCCCAACGACCGTTACTCCACATACCAACGTAGCGCGAGCCGGTGAGGGCATACAAGTATGTGCCGCGACCATGGCGCACATGGTTCTGCCACTCCCCCTCATATGTATCTCCATTCACATACGAGTATTTGCCAAAGCCGCAACGCTGATCCTCAACCCAGCTACCTAAAGAAAAAGCAAACCCATTATAGGACTCGTTAAGAAAGAAAAAAGCCATGATTTAGTTTTCCATACTTCAAAAAGAGATTTTCTATTATATAAAAACAACATCTTAATATTATTTATGAATAAAGCAATAGTCTTCTTTTAGATGGTAGGACCTCAACAAGATCAGGAGAGCTCACCTACATAATTTGACAATTTTGAAATCAATCCTTCTTTTATCTCAAGCTGAATCATGCTAATTATGACTGTGAGTACAAAGGTTTAAATATTTTTCTAAGGTAATATCACAAACACAGCAGATGTATCTCGTCATAAAGTGGAATTGTAATAATCCACAAAAAATTCAATGCTTTCCTCTGTTTGTTTCACAGAAAGTGTTGTAGGTTATTGTTTCTTTGGATTACTGACTCTCTGCTAAAGTCTTTATTAACTTATGTAATCAATGATGCTGTTAACCTCTATAGATTCCTGATTCAATTATGGTTCTGCTAAAAACGAATGCTACCTCAACGATCCTGTTTAAACAAAATTAATGTTCAAAGTCTTACATTGGGAATGGTGTGTAACCGTTCATAATGTCCAGCCCAGTATCTAAGTAAAACCATGACCGACCACTGGTCAATGCGATTGTCACTGCCGTGTCCAGCTATTGTTGTTGTTGGCTACCATTTTTGTTTCAATTAATCAATATTTGAATTAAAGTAGTTTTATCCAAGATTTTACTTGTGATAGCACAGAATTAGACCAGAAATAGAACTTAGAAGTAATAAGTTTTACTGTTGTATTTGTAGGCTACTATTACTATCATCTTGCTACTTCGAGTTACAGTTTTTTGTTTATTACTCTAAATCTTTAGAGGTAAGTCAGGAAAATGTGAGAGGGTTTAGCATTTTCTTATATAAATTTAATTTATTATTTTGTTATTCATGCTCTGTCAATAAAAGAGTAATATCTTTTAGACCCTATTTGATTTGTGAGTGATAGTGTTAGTGTTATAGCCCTTGCTTTTACTCGTTAAGCGACAAACATAGCCAATTATCTTTATTTGTCTCTATTTGTTTACTGCTTCAGACCATAGCATGAATGCAAGCCTGGAAAAATCAGTCAAAGTAATTTGAACTTTATTGTTTTGAAATCTTCTTACCTTCATATTTTGAGCCATCCGGGTAGATAAACGTCCCTTGTCCGTGTTTCTTATTCTTGACATATTCTCCCATATAACGAGCTCCAAACTTGAACCTTAATAAAAATTGAATTAAATAAGTTAAAAAGTTAC
Source organism: Elysia chlorotica (assembly GCA_003991915.1). Classification (NCBI taxonomy): domain Eukaryota; kingdom Metazoa; phylum Mollusca; class Gastropoda; family Plakobranchidae; genus Elysia; species Elysia chlorotica. The sequence continues at coordinate 122,044 of RQTK01001027.1, read as the reverse complement.
AAGTTGATGGTACAAATGTATTACTGGACCTGTTATTGAGTTGCATTGATGCTGCTTTGACGATAAAAATTGCAAATGTCTCTTACAATATAAATAAGTAATTTTCTCTCCAAAATCTATGACAATCAAGCAAATATTAGCTACATCAACAGACTTAGCTAACCACACAAAGATAATACAACTTGAAGAGATTTTATTTTACTTTAGTAGTGACTAGTCTACCATTGTTAAAAATAAAAACATTTAAATCATATTTAAGATTTTCAAAATAAAACCCCTGTACAAATATCCATCTGTTCAAAAAAAAATAATACAAATAAAAGCATTTAAAAAATTGAATCTGTAACATGTCAGAAGTAAATAGCGCCCTTTTCCCTCCACCCTTAAAAAAAAGTATATTGGATAGTATGGAAATAGCTATGGGATTTTTAAATCCATCAACATTTATTCATAGTTTGGTTGTCGAGATATTTTAGCCCATATATCCTCTTTCCTGTTTTCACTTTCTTCATATTTTTCCATTACAAACATTTATCTTAGCACTGCAAAGTTTCTATTGAATTAGTCTTGCTGTATATGATTGGTTAATTTGTATACCATTAATTTTGTGTCTGAAGAAGGCATACAGCTTTAAACTCCTTTTCAGCATTCTTAGTATAAGTCTATTATTCTCTCTTTTTTCTTTTTCAAACTCTCAACTTAAAGCTTTTCAAACCTTAATTTTATATTCTAATACATTTTACCAAAATGTTGGCATGGAGCACCACCTGAGATAATAGGCCGGAGTCCGTATGCAACTTTCGTGATTATTTTTCAACTAAACTGCGCAAAGTAAAAATCGTAACTGCTACGCTTAAGTTGACAGTATGCCATTGTTTTAACAACGCTTGCGTAGTTAAGTTAAGCTATGCTTAGTTAGGCTAAGCTAACAGACATGTCCGTTGAGCCATTGTGACTTTCTGACACACCCCCAAACACTACTTTTTTTACTTTAGAAAATGTTTCTTTTACCTTTGTTTTAAACAAACTTCCAATCTGAATCTCATGAAATCCTGATCATCTTCTCTTCAATGCTTGATGAAACAACAAATTCATAGAAGTTATGTGCTTATCACTTTCAGTAACTTCATTGACTTGGCATGTCTCAACTGGGCACTGCAGAGTGCAAGATGCCGAGTTACTGCCACTGGTAGTAGTACTTTATTCATCCTTTATTCTTCCTATTTTTATCACGCAAGAAACTTGTGAATGGGTGTACATGCTCTTAAGGGTTAAGCCAGTTCTACCGGCTTAGAATTTTAGGTCTAGTTAGTGAAGAATATCCAATGTACAAAGTGTAAAAAGCCTGCTTTGATATTTTGAAACTACATTCAATTACCTGTAATTTGATATATTGTTTTTCAAAGTGCCAAGTTCCAGTGTTGATAAATACCAAGTTGCTGAAAGAGTTAATTCTAGGTTTTTGTGACGCAAGTCAACAGTATTGCCGTTGCCTGCAGTGTTTTTTGCAACTACATTGCACCCCACATCTATAAAAAAAACTATGGGGCTCTCCCACAGTTGTTATACAAAACAGACTTATGTTTTTTGTAAAAATTTTTGTCTGAATAAGGTCTAAATTTGTATGATAAGGCTAAATTTGTTAAGTTTATGCAGAACTAAATACCTGTAGACGCCAGTGCCATGTCGCATGCCATTTTCATACATTCCCTCATAAGTGTCATCATTGGGAAGTGTTGCCTTTCCCTGGCCATGCCTTTCATCCCTTTCGTTTCTTCCGCCCTCATATTCCTGCATGAAGTGTCATCACAAAAGGGTAGGCATGTATAAAGAATTTGAAGCTGACCCTAATTATGTGTGATATTTAGTGGGGTTGTCAAAGGTTACTTATAATTGTCATACCAGCCCACAGGATTGAAATACTCAAGTTCAACCCAATACATAGACACACAAACCGTTTGGGCACTTTTCTTTCATTCACATATTAAGTTTGTTTAGGCCTGTACACTTTTTGCATTGAAAACTTGAGTTCTGTTCCAAACGTAGAAATATAAAATTAAAAAAAAAAATTTTTGGGAAGGCGCAAAATTCTATTTGGAGATATGAAACGAAACAAAACTGTTTGTTTCAATTCCTGAGTCTGAGTGAGTGGATGGAGAGTCTTAAAAAAAGGTGCATGAACATCATCATCATCATCCGGGTGCCGTCTCCTTGCGAAGGTTGGCTGCAATGGCCCTCCATTGACATCTGTCCTGCGCAAGTCGTTGGCACTGCACCAGCGAGTAGCACGTCCATTCTGTGATGTTGTCATTCCATTTCGTTCTGGGGCGTCCCCGGCCTCTACTGCCCTCCACTTCGCCGTTATAGAGATCTACAACAGTTTAAATACCCCCCCCCCTCTTACCCCCCTTTTACATACTCTAAATACAATGTCTCAATCAAAGAAAAATACCCCCCCCCCCCTCATTAAATACCCTAAATACATTATCTCGGTTCATCTAAAGTAACAATCAAAGAAAAATACCCCCCTCCCCCTTTTTTTACATAGGCCTACTCTAAATATATTGTATTGGTCCTTCTCAAATAATAATCCGAAAATGGTACAAAAGTTTAGAATGTATAACATTTAAATTTAGTCCTTTTAGTCCTGTTATAGTAGTTGATTTATATTTCAGTTTTTAAAGCATAATATATAGGCCTAGCCTTTCTCGTTTTGTGAAAAATTGCTAAAAAATTGATGAAGCTAAGCAACCATGCACACCTCTTCTGAAGAGAGCATGACGTTGGCTAAAAACACTGGATTAATGACAAATCAGGACTAGGTGTTAATTTTTATATAATCAAAGCAAGCTTCATTAGTGGACGTCCGAATGGAGGATTTTGCCTTCTGTATAATTACTCACTGCATTTGAGTATGTATAGCAAATGAAAATCCCTGACTAAATGACTTAGTTTAACAATAGTAATGACACCAAACTCTAGATGTAGTACCGTTTGTCAATTCACGTTTCATAGTTCAGGAATTTCTTTGCAAAACGCAGGCAGTAACACTCGCCTGATAATAAATAAATATTCAACTTACGCCCAAGTTGGGTCCCTGCTCCTCGTCCATTTCTTCTGAGCCGATGTCAGACATGTTGAACTTTTTTTTGAGTTACTAAATAAATTGGAGATGGTAAAAATGCGAGGATGCGTCGAGGGCTGCCACTACGAGTAGGTGCTCGACACTTTGACAGAGACTCGGTGACGGTTGCCATGTAACACCGTACATAGCAACAACCTAAGGGAAACTACTCTAGGTGAAATAGGTTATTGGAATAGGCGTAACTGTTCGTAATATTCCTTTCTTTCTTTCTTTCTTTCTTTCTTCTTCTTTTTTTTTCTTTTCTTTTTTTTATCCATCATTAAAAATTGATGCAATTTGAGTGCAACGGTATAAAAAGGCAACAGCATAACATTTTAAAAGCTTGTATTGGTAATTTTGTTTAAAGGCATGGAATTAATGGTGTTATGTTCTATCATTTTTTGCCAGTATGTCTGTCTATCTGCCTGCATGTCTGCCTGTCTGTCAGTCTGTCTGTCTATCTGTCTGTTTGTCTGTCTGTCTGTCGGTCTGTCTGTTTGTCTGTCTGTCTATCTATCTAACTATCTATCTATGTATCTATTTATCACTGTTTCAGCACTCAAGTTTGTCAGTAGTTGCCATGAAACTAGTCAATGTATAGAGTGTTTAAAAATAAATAGCACTAGGTCGCTTACAAAAAATGGCGCCCCTCTTCGCGGCATATCAGCGCTCTATGCTCCGTTCTCATCTGTAGGTCGGAGAGCTCAGCGGGGGGGGTGTCTCTGGGTCGGAGAGGGTGGGCGGGCAGCAAGGGGTTGGGGGGCAGGAAATACCGATTACGAATCCAGTGCAATAGATAAATAATAGGAAAATAATGACACCGGTGCTCTCTGGAGAGTTTTATTTACTTTTAAATGGTGATTTTTATAAGTATTATATATATATATATAACCCTACTTTGTGAGTTAAGAGCCCCGGTGTGCCATGCTTACTTAGGTATCCCAGAGGTATATCCCAAATTATAAGCTTCTCCTCAGTCCCGAGCATTAAAGACTGAGTTATCTTTACGCCCCTACTCAGGCAACGCTAATAATATTTAAATTTAACTAGATCTACGTCCCACAAATTTCTAGAAAAATACAAGACCAGATTATTGTACACCTGCCGAGTATCGCACTGTCTGCTTGAGAACGCAATGAGGCGGTAATGATCAAAGATTATCAAGTGAATCACCATCGGTTACAGTATGTGTCGGCCTGCTGTCCAAATAAATTCAATACAGCGTAAAAGTGAGCCAAATTCAATTACAAGCCCACAACCACACGAATAGAACATGCCTGCGTTCAACATGCAATGTAATCAGTTTCACGTCAGTGTGTGTGTATGTGTGTGTATCTATGTCTGTATGTCTGTCCGTCTTGTGTTCTCTATTAAGCAATGTAGAGTTTCCGTCCGTCTTCTGTTCTCTATTGAGCGATGGAGAGTTTTCTCCCAACAGTGTATGCTATTTGTTTCTCTTTGGCTCCATTAATCAGGCTCATAATTCGAAATTTCTATTGTCTGGTTCTCTTAATTCAAAGCCCACACGACCAATAGGCATTACGAATGTACTTTTATGAAGCAGCATTCAATGCTTTTTGCTACCCAAGAGATGCCTAAAAAATGGGGTTGAGAGAAGATTGCTATAGAAAGAAAACAACAGGAAACTGTAATAAACGCAGATCCTCAAAGAAGCTAAGTAACTGTCATCTAATTCCAACACTTTTGATGCTCAGGTGTGCACCCTTTTGTAATTCAAATTATCTTAACTTCAAGCTTTGGTCAATTTTCGAGCAATTCGAGTTTTGAGGTCCAATGTACATATAGTTACGTTGGTTTAATATAATAGGCCATATTGTGGACGGGCCCAAAGACTGGCGTCTAACAATTTTATGTGCTGCACACACTGCACACAGAAGATAGTGCGGGGATACCATGACTCCTGTCTCAGTGGGTCACATGAAACTGACACCAGCCCAGTGGGGAGCCACGGTACATGTAAATCGTCCAGCGAAGGTTAAAGTCTGTATAATAAAAAAATGTTTTCAATTTACCTGAATATTGTAGATACATGACAATTTATTACAGAAATATACAAACCGGCGTTAAAGAATTAACAAATTAATTATTTCAGCCTAATTTTCATTCGATCAATGCTTTTTTATCCACAGTTACAATAAAACTCAAATTAATGCTTGAGTTGGTAATTTTACAGTTCTGTTTTTCATCGCATACTATCCATGCAGGAAAGAAATTAATAACTGCCTTTTCCTTCCTCTCCCACACGATTATTAATAAACGAATAATAAAAAGTAGAAACAAACAAGGTAGTAAGATCAACCAACTTCTCAGCGCAAAAGAAATATAAATTTTTGTGAACTTATGAATTGAAAAAAATGGAAAAAAAAATATCGACAATAATAGCGCAACACTCAATTCAGTTAACCAGATGAAAAGTTGTGCCGCCGCCTATTGTTTCACGCTGTAGTTGTAGTTGTAGTCGGTTACAATAAACGTAAAAACTCAAAACACCCATGGACATGAAAATATAAATCACGTTTAGCAAAAACTCAAAGGGCCTGCCTTGGTAAGAAAATAGAATAGTTGGTGTCTACAGCTTGTTTTTACAACTAACAAATTATAAATTAGGCATCACTACTTATTTATACTACAACTCTCACCGCAAAACGCTAAAAATGCATGGATATGTAAACAAAATTCTAAGGGGCCGTTAAAATATAATTTAATGCCTGAGAGGATTGGAAAGGCGGAGTGGGGGGTGGGGGAGGCGTCATTGGCTGTTGTAAACGAAAAATAGAGGAGGTGCAAGTTTAGAGCATTGTGCCCCCAATTGGGAGGTCCTTGGTTCGATACCCTTAGTCGCTCAGAATGTATTTGTCCCATTTCTTTTCCTACTGGTTGAGTAGGTGTCAGTATAATTTGATCGGCAGAGACTGAAGTCATGGTATGTAGGCTATATCTCTCTGTGGCAGCACAATAATTTGTCAGATGGTGAGTCCTGGGGCCCGTCGTAATATAACTTATTTCGTGCTTGACATCCTCGTCGCAAAAATGTAATGTTTAGACATAGACTTGACACAAGTCTTAGAAACAATAAAAAACAACAACAAATGATTTAACTAGTGGATCAACTTGCAAGCAGTAGACTATTTGGCACAAACACAATGTTTGCAAACAAAGAGAAGTAACTGATGAAAACGATTGTAGAAAAAAACAAATTGATGGTTATCTCTCTTAGATCATGTTAATGTTAATGATAAGAATACATTACAGTGTGGACGTTGTACGCAAAGTAACAAACAAAAAATTGGCGAACGGAAATGAGAGGCAGGTCGCCGTCAATGTTCTTGCCGCACTTTACTCCCGGCGTGACTTAACAGCCTAAGTATTTCTATTTCGGTGTAGTGATACAGAAAAGCAGTCCAACAGCTATAGAGGCTTTAACAGACGGAGCTAGACCTAGAGACCAAATAATGATGCGAGCGACTGAGGGAATAAGGTGAAAATAGGTTAGAAAGGGACAGCCACAAACCTAGGTCTGAGGAAAGAGAAAACAACCTTTAGCTTTTTTTATCGTCTTTGTTTTCTTGTGTTCTTATTTCCACCCTTTTAGTTATATTTTCCGTTATCTTCTTAACACACAGAATCGTTGGTGCTGTTTTTTTAGTTGCGTTGCTAGAAAAATAAGGACTAATACACCTGAAAAAAATATTAATAATGCTGTGGATTCTAATTTTTGGTTCATGTACACAAATAAATGCTCTGTGTTTTTAAGAAAAAATTTACTCAAATACGACTCTAAAAATATAAATTGGCAACAGGACGTAGAGTCCTGGGCCATTAGGTCTAGTCAGACATAAATCGCGCCCCTCTCAAGAACCAATGCTTTAATTTTTTGCTTTATATATTTCGTGTTTGGATCAGTTACGTTACCTGTTTTAAGGAACAGACGCAATCCTGAGTTGTTTGCGACACTTTTTGTATATAAATTTACCAAACACATCTAAGTAGGTGCTGCAAATTTACTCTGTATATGGCCCCCATCTAATTGTACAACGCGTTTTAATTTATTCTTAGTTACAAATATTATTATCCTGATCTTGTGAGGAATGGTAGAAAGATCAGGCACTTAAAAAGAAGCATATAATTGTCTTGACCCAATCTAGTTAAAACACATTTTTGTCTGTCCCATCACTTAAGTTAAAGATATAAAAAAGCAAAGACTTGCAGGGTCTAATACAAGATAATTATTACGAGTTAATCGTCTCGAGATTAATTACTAAAGCGGCTTAAAAGTCAACCCTTTTGAGTACCTGATCCTAATTTAATTCATGTTTTTATATATCTGTAATGCCCCTATTATCACTGCACCGGCTAAAAGTCACACCTTTTCATTACGTGTTCCTAATTAAGATAACACGATGTGTATTGTTCCCTAATGCCCCTATTGTAGATCTATTAAAACCTCCATTATTGCTTTGTTTGCTTTTTTTTTGGTTTTTGTTTTTGCTTAACTCAAACGCCAGCACTATATAGCTATATTGTGGACGTTCCCCAAACTAACATCTGACAGTACCATGTGCTGCACTCCAGTAAAAATGTTATTAAAACATGGCTTATTTTGTATATAAATTTACCAAATACATTTAAGTAAATACTGCAAACTTACTCTGTATATGGCCCCCATCTAATTGTACAACGCGTAATAATCCTTAGTTACAAATATTATGATCCTGATCTTGTGAGGAATGATCAAAGATCAGGCACGTAAAAAGAAGCATATAATTGTCTTGATCCAATCTAGTTAAAACACATTTTTGTCTGTTTCCCATCACTTAAGTTAAAGATAAAAAAAGCAAAGACTTGCAGGGTCTAATACAAGATAAATTTTAAGAGCTAATCGTCTCAAGATTATTAACTAAAACGGCTTCAAAGTCAACCGTTTTAAGTACTTAATCATAATTTAATTCATGTTTTTATATATCATTCTGTAGTGCCCCTATTATCACTACATCGGCTAAAAGCTAAACCTTTTTATTACTTGTTCCTGATTAAAATAACACGATTTGTATTGTTCCATAATGTCCATATTGTACATCTATTGCTGTGTTTGTTGTTGGTTGTTGTTTTTGTTGTTGTTGTTTTTTGTTTTGCTTAACTCAAACGCCAAAACTATATAGCTACAATGTGGACGTCCCCCATCAGCACCCATGGGTTTCCAAGCACAGACTTCCCGATTAAGAGACCGACGCTCTACCACTTGAGCCAGTTTGCGCCATTGGTATCTACCCAAGAAAATATAGTTTGGTAGCAGAGCTTAAGGCCAAGATCGCTAAAAAGATGTTAGTTACTTTCCAAGCCTATGCAAGACAACATTCCGGTTACCTTTAACACTGTATAACAGGGCCTTGGTGACTGCAGCGTTAGCGTAGATTAAGCATGGTAAAAACATTAAAAATATAAAATTTCAAAAGCAGGGAACAAGGACTTATAGGGCCTGAGATTGCCATAATAGAATTAAAGAATTTTTACTGACTGCATCGTGCTGTGAGAACTAAGATGTAAAGTATTCGCACTCCAGTAAAAATGTTATTAAACATGGCTTATGAACCCGGAGCAGGCAACGGCACTGATTACTACTACTATTACATAAACAACTAAATACAACAGATTTAATTTTGGCCTCCACGTATTGCCTTTAGCTTTAGATTTCTCAATACTTAATATCCTAATATACATTTTAATTTAAATCGTTTGTTGGTATTTCATTGACAGATTTATAGATCTAATTTATGGTTTAAATCTGACGTTTTAAGAGTGCTCTGTAAAGATCAATAGATAAAACATTTTTCGGCCACTTATACGGTATAAATCATCTCTCTCTCTCTCTCTCTCTCTCTCTCTCTCTCTCTCTCTCTCTCTCTCTCTCTCTCTCTCTCTCTCTCTCTCTCTCTCTCTCTCGTTCTGTATATATATATATATATCTTGGTCTGTTGCTCCCCTGTAGCCAGATCTCTATATATCCTGGTCCCTCCTATAAGGCGTTGATATATCGACCTGCTGCTTTACATCTTGGCGATTAGCAGTTCCTAGGTAAGTATCCGTTTACCTGTTGTAATGGTAGCAGTAGTAATAACAGTAGCAGTAGTAGTAGTAGTAGTAGTAGTAGTAGTAGTAGTAGTAGTAGTAGTAGTAGTAGTAGTAGTAGTAGTAGTAGTAGTAGTAGTAGTAGTAGTA
>RQTK01001027.1:85626-103593 GCA_003991915.1 Elysia chlorotica | reverse complement strand
CGAGATCACCAAGGCTATCAAGTCCACCAAAATAGGCAAAGCAGCAGGTCCCGATGGCATTCCACCTGAAGCCCTGACGGCCGACATCCAGACCTGCACTGACATGCTACACCCTCTCCTGACAAAGATCTGGGAAAACGAGTGCGTGCCGGTCGACTGGAAGAAGGGACACCTGGTGAAGCTGCCGAAGAAAGGAGACCTCTCCTTTTGCAACAACTGGAGAGGCATCATGCTTCTATCATTACCGGGGAAGGTCCTCTCCAGGATCATCTTGGACAGACTGAAGACAGCACTGGACAAAACTCTTTGTGAGGAGCAGGCAGGATTCCGCCAAGATCGATCCTGCACAGACCACATAGCGATGCTTCCGGTCCGAAACACACAATTGGTCAAGCCTAAATTTCTCCGATTTTGCCACCTACTGTTCCGGGCCGGTGTCAGTAAAATGTGACCCGCTAATTCGGGGAATTTAGGTGTACCCGCTCTGTCTCTGTTTGGCAGGACCTACAATTGTCCGATTTTTGTTTCAAGGTTGAAACTCGTCCAGAATATAGCCGATATAGTGCTTGGGTTGGGTCGGTTTTTTAACGTCCAACAGCAGCACTATATTGGCTATATTGTGGACGGGCCCCAAGACGGACGTCTGACAATTTTTATGTGCTGCCACACACGAGACAGGGCGGGGACACCATGACTCCTGTCTCAGCCAGCCGATATAGTGCTGGCGTTGGAATACAGAATACAGAATAAAGAAATCTTTATTCATCCATCAAGTGAAAATTAAAGTAACTTTCATTATACAACAGAATATATTTAAAAGTTTAAAACGATAAAAAAATGTGTAGAATTTCGACATAAAGATTAATAATTCTATATATACAATGTAAATCATAAAATCCCAATATCACAACTCGAGTTACTGAATGTATGTATGTATGAAGAATCTTATGTTGTGCAAACGTTAAAAACTATATATCATATACACGTGCAAAAATGAATAAGTTAATAAAATAAACATAGGTACTGTTAAATAGAAGTATTTAGCCAAGTATTATTTAGAAATGCATTAAAAGAGTTCCTATGTTGTAAATAATCATTTTGTAACAAAATGTTTATTTTCTTAAGATATGGATTGAGGAAAAAAAAAATCCTGTATCTGTTGGTTCTGTCCCTCCGCATCCTAAATATTCCACTCTGTAAAAGTCTACTGTCGAATTCGTCACTACGCAACTGAAGACTAGACTCTAGGGCTGGAGATCTAAGTTTTAAATTATTGCCGACGCTTCGGTTTCAATATCTGGTTTTCCGAGAAACTTTAGAAGACCTAAAACTCATCAAAGAATTGTTTTTTTTTATAACCATTGCGCATACATTGAAGATAAAATAAGGAGTCAGCAACTTAGTTCTCGTGACATCATAACGCTTAGCATTGCGAAATTTAATACCAAATTTACAAGATTGGACGTGAAGCTAAAATGGAAAGAAATTCGACTGTGCATAGAGATACGGAATAGCCAATAGTACTTTACCCACAACTACTATCATTACTATTAGAAAAAACTAAAGCTAAAACCTACTGCATGTACCCCAACGCACAAAAAACAATAACAACAAAATGGCAATTTCGGCTGTTGTCATCATAGTTGCAGAAAATTACCCAAACTTCATACGTAGTTTAACAGTTAAACCATCCCCATGCAACCCCAGTAGAGCGCGGTGGCCCTGGGGTAGAACATCGGCTTCCGACGCAAAAGGTCCGAGTTGGAGCCCTGGATATTCCGCTCCCTACTGGTTGGGTCGGTGTCAGTTTAACGTGACTGGCTAAGATAGGATTCGTGGCATCCTCGCCCTGTCTCGTGTGTGGCAGCACATACAATGGTCAGACGCCAGTCTTGGGGCCCGTCCACAATATAGGCTATACAGTGCTGATGTTGGACGTTAAACCACCCCAACTCCACAAAAAGAAAACAGCAATTTACACATAAACTAAAGCACTTTTGGGACCCTGTAACAATTATTTATTATAGGCAGCCAAAATTCGGCACGTTTTTCATGCTGAGTGACATATACATTTGATTGATAACCATTACAGGAGTTAATCTGTTCTCACAGTCCACGAAAATTATCCTGGTGGTCATCATATCTTTCAATTGGTGTAATCATCACAAGTGGAACCTTTACTAGGTTATTTGGGTAGTATATATAAGGCCGACAGTTCCCATGATTTCTGTACCGGTACTTCACCAGTTTATTCTGTCAGTCCCAGATACGCGTCCACAGATCTGCCGCCATGTTGAAACTTCTGAGCCTTCTGCCATGTCTGCTACTCATCTCGCGTAAGAACCTGTTCTGCTTGATGAAAATAATTTTAAACACAATTTTACCCGAAAGTTGGGTCAAGTTAACTTGGATATTTTTTAAACTGTTTTGTTTGATTTTAGTTAAATTTAATCATTTATCGATTTATAACTATTAGTTGCGTGGTTGTGTATAATGTCTCTTGATTTGTTTAGACTGGTGTTGTTTCTATATTTCGTTCATTATTATTAACTTTATAAGTGGTGCTGTTGTCAATAATTTTGTTGCTATTATTAACGTCTTTTCTATATACAACAGTCGCTTCTTTCTACTCTATGTATCCTTTTACTGTTTTAATTCACACAAAAAAAAGAAAAAAAAATAATGTTAACTTTGATATTGGTTACAATTTTCCTTAAATATTAATAAGTTTATCCGAAAAATGGTTTAAAGTTTCGTTTGATAATGGTTACATTTTTGTTTAACCATGGACATGTTTTCCTTAGTAATGCCTTAATACTTCACTTAAATAATGATAACAGTTTGATTTTATAATGAACAAACTAATATTGCTTAACAATATAATTATACAAAACGTGCTTTAAAACTGGCCAAAGTTAATTTCATAAAGGATTAAAGTTTGTGCAAACGATGGTCAATCGTTATCTTAGCAATAGCTTAATGACTGTGTCCTACTAACGGTTAAAGTTGCCCAAAAATGCTTGGTTTTTCTTTAATAAATGTATCTACAATAGGACCAACTCGCTCTGAGTAAAACTCTTTGGTCTGTCTAAAGTTAACATCGACAGATACAAGATTGATTTTGCTTTTTATGCGGACTCTCGTTGTCCAAATAAAAAGGAAACTAGACTGTCTGAACTTAAAGTTAAAACCCAAGATGACCACATTACTATTAACTATTTACGCCCCAACATACCACCCCCCCACTTACACACATACGCTACAGAGGCGCACGGAGCGTGTGAGCAGCTCCTAGCGTGCGAGAATGTCATCAATGAAGACAACCTGTTCAACGGCGACGGAAGTCTAATCAACTTTGTGGATGCGGCCGCCTCCATGGATGCTCTTTGTGGGTAAGTGAGTTCTACACTGGATGCTCTTTGTGGGTAAGTTTCAAACTGGGGGAGGCGGGGGGAGAAAGAGACAAAGAGGGAGATAGAGAGAAACAAAGAGAGAGGGAGAGAGGGAGAGAGAGAAAGAGAGAGAGAGAGAGAGAGAGAGAGAGAGAGAGAGAGAAATATGGAAAGGGAGAGAGAGAAAGATATTATGCCCTTCCAATGCGGGGTTGACGTGACATTTATTTTGTTTTTATGCCAAACAACCCTGCGCCAGTCTCATGTTTATAATTATTATTTTGTACCTCTCTTGCTGTCCCTCAATATTCCAAATTATTGAAATTAACTCTTTTTTGAAACAATGGCTTGTGAAAGCTGTATGTAGTTCCCTGAATGGCATCAAATAAAGTCAAAGTCTTCGAAAGAGTTTCTCACTTAAATATACCGTATAGAGATTTTCACGTTTCCAAACATCATTAAAACCCTGTCGTCTTCGGACACTGGCTATTTCCTCAGGGAACTGGCAGGGTTGAAGACCTGTATTGATGCAAACCTCAACACATGCTCGGACACTGAAATCAGAAATATGATGAAAACAGTGGGCGACATCTTGGAGTACATGTGCACTCCAGAAGGAAGACAAGGTAAATTGCCATTAGTATAATGTGACCGACTGAGACAGGAGTCATGGTATCCCCGCCCTGTCTAGTGTGTCGCAACACATAAAATTGTCAGACGTTATTCTTGGGTCTCGTCCACAATATAGCCTATATAGTGCTGCTGTTGGACGTTAAACCAACCCAACAACGAACCCAACAACAGCCATTAGAGTCACACGTAGGGTTAAGAAGTTAGAAAGACAGGTTCCCTAACTTTTAATATTTTTGTCTGGGAATTAACCCCTTTCAAAGACGTGTTTTCTAGCTGCACTCTAGAAGTAAGACAAGGTAAATTGCCTTTATTTAGAGTCACACATAGGGTTAAAAAAATTAGAAAGACAGCTTCCCTAACTATTAATTTTTTGTCTGTGTATTAACCCCTTTCAAATACGTGTTTTCTAGTTGCACTCCAAAAGTAAGACAAGGTAAATAGCCTTTTTTTAAGAGACACACATAGGGTTACAAATTAAGAAAGACAGCTTCTCAAACAATAAACTTTTTTGTCTGTGAATTAACCCCTTTCAAAGAAGTGTGTTCTAGTGTTGTCAATCTATTTGTCTATGAATTAACCTCTTTCAAAGACATATGTGTTCTAGTGTTGTCAATAAAGCAAGAGGTATACTGTCAGAGATACACCACCCTTTTCAAAGCAAATATGAAAAATAACAATGAATTAACATATTGGTATAAATAATGTTTAGAACAGATATATGCAAAATGCATTTGTACCAGCCTCCATCTGGTTACTACAAAATTGAAAAAAGTAATACGCTCGTATTTAGCGGACGTGTGTTTATATGGGAATGTATAAGTGTGTAGATGTGTATCGAGGTATGTTCTTTTTAAAATCTATGTATGTCTGCCAGTGTAAAATAACAACCGTGTTACACTTGTATGTAAAATGTTCTTTTTTTTCTTCACATAATTAATAGTGCATTAAATTTGTTAAATTAAACACAATGTAGACCAAGGCAAACTTCCATATTTATAACACATTACAATTTTTTCTTATTTTATCTTACATGTAGGGGGATATACATATAGGACCACATATGTGTTTTATAGAGGCGTTATATCTAATGGTTACACGTAAGGATGACACACACAACCCACTTCACCACCCAAACTACTAACCACTCCATCACCACACACACATACACACACTCAGTTTTAATATCACGGGTTTGAGGATACAACATTCAATATACGGAAAAGCATAAATTAAAGAGACATAAAAGTGCTTCGAAATTCTACATTGATTTTCTGTTGGTGTTTCTTTGATCGAACAATATGTTTCAATTCTTTCTGTTTCAGTCTCTGTCTCTCTTTCTCTCTCTCTATCTCTCCCCTCCTTTCTCTCTAATCTATCTTTTTATTTAAATATCTATCTATCTATCTCATGTCCCTCCTCGGTATTATTTTTAAATTGTAATTAAAGAATCTACAGAAAAGTATTATTATAACGTGCCTTAAGAGAAGAAAAGAAAAGAAAATAACAAAACAAAGTAAAACATCTCTTTTAATTCCTCTGCTTCTTCATATTATCCAAAGTCCCTTAACCTGTATTGGTGTACCAACTCACTATATTCCGTGAGATTATCTCCCTTTACAGCCTAGACTTTGTAAGGTCAAGACTATCCATTTCTAGAATGTTTTACCTCTACTGCTCTATCCGAAAAAGTCTTACATGCAAAATAATGATGCCCAGCTGAGGTTTGAATCCCTACCTCATGCTCGACAATCCAGCTCGTTATTTTGTGAGCTATCAACCCCCCCCCCCCCCAGTTTCTGTCAGTATAGAAATGAATTTCATCAACCCAGTTGTGTAATATTATCCTTTCTCATCTCTAAGACACTAAAGATTTAGACTATTATTTTTAGAAACAAGATAGGATATTAAACTATTGGAGTGACTGGATTGACGGCTTAATTCCTATGTTGATAGTTACTAGTAAATTGTTTATAATATGCTTTCGAGTAATCTGTTCAATTACATCCATTAGAAAAGTGATTTGACGAAGAGTTACAGAAACAAAGGAAAAAGACATTGAGTCGCAATTTCAACGTCACCTTAGCTTACGAAATGGCTTAAGACTTTGTTTTCGTATAACTTAAGACGAGTCGTAAGCTTACCACGGTATTGTACTTACGAGCCACGATCTCTAACTCTGGTTTTAGCTGGTACATCAAGAGAATTGAGTGATGCTGAAAAAACTGTTCGGCTTATTCTATTAAGTTGTTTTGTTTTTTTTCTACGAGAACATTTAGTACACAGACAATGTCAGTTTAATGTGACCGGCTGAGACAGGAGTCATGGTATCCCCCGCCCTGTCTCGTGTGTGGCAATACATATAATTGTCAGACGTCCGTCATGGGGCCCGTACACAATATAGCCTATATAGTGGTGACGTTGGACGTAAAGCTTATTCTCTAGGGCTACTTATTTCAATTGCTCTTCCTCTAAGTTCTCTATCTCATTCCCTACAATGAATCCTCTCACTCTTTTCCTCTCACATTCCTCATCTTTACCGCATCCTCATTCCCTCCCTCTAATTCACTGTCCTTTTCTCCATTTTTCGCCGTCTCTCTCACTCTCCACCCCTTCCCCTTTAACTCATTTACTCTCTCCCTTGCTTGTAATTTACCTCTGCTTTCCAGATTCCCCCTCTTTCCATCCCCGCGTCTCTCTATATATAATCATGAATCTCTCTACTTTTTTCTCCCGGGGAGTTCGGTGGTCCAGGGGTAAAACATCCGCTTCCGACGCAAAAGGTCCGGGTTCGAATCCTGGCGATTTAATGTATCGGCTAAGACAGGAGTCATGGTATCCCCGCCCTGTCTCGTGTGTGGCAGCACATAAAAATGGTCAAACGTCCGTCCACAACATAGCCTGTGTAGTGCTGATGTTGGACGTCAAAACAACTCAACTCAACTCACTATAATTATTATCATGTGTCTTTCTACTTTTTCCTCACCCTCTCACTCACTCTTTTCTCCTCACCGGCCTCTCTCTCTCTCTCTCCCAGATACACCGCGATGCTGGGGACCTGTGTTGTGACCGAATCCACCGGTATGTGCGGACCAGCCTTCGGCAACTTCATCGAAAACATCTGGCACATCGCATCACGTGACCAGTTTGCCCAGTTCGGCTGCACTCCAAACGCCAGCGCCCGTAAGTAACGAAGTCTCAGTGGTGAAATTTTAACGAATTTTTCATCTCTCGATCTCATATCCACAATTCATAACCTACCATTGTGTTGGGTGGTAGAGAAGGGTGGGGTAGTAAATTTAGTTAATAAAAAATAATAAAAAAGACAAATTAACTACTACTACTACTACTACTACTACTACTACTACTACTACTACTACTACTACTACTACTACTACTACTACTACTACTACTACTACTTCTACCACATGTGGCAACTGAGCAGGAATGGATGAACTGTCGGTGTAGTACATGTAAGTACCTTGGGTAAAACTTAGGTAGAACAATATATAGCTAGATAAATTTAGATATAAATAGACTTTAAAAAGAGGAGCTTGGCGGGTAGCCTACTGGTCACAAGCCACCGCCCATCAGACCCTGTAGTTACTCTGAATATGGACAGCATCTAACCGACCAGTTAATCCTTTCCTGCTTGGTTGCTCTTGTTGGGCAACTCGGGTTTAGCCATGTCCCTCTAGAGCGCCGCAAATCATCGGTAGGCTCGCTTGATCGCGTTGACTCACGTATATTGAGTGGTCAAGAGAGTAGCCTACCAACAGTGAATCTAGTACAGGGAGAAGTTGTTTATAATTATTCGTTTACCTATAATCCGGCATTTCTTTCAAAATGGGGATCAAAGCAAAGCTATGCTTTAATATTATCCTAGCTTTCTCAAGAAAAGTTATTGTTGGCTAGTTTGAATAGGTTTCCCGACGAATCCAACACTGAGATGGGTCACCAGCTAAGTTTCGAACCACGGAGACCATACTCGTCACTTCAGAGTACATGTATAACTAACTGGGCTATGATGATGATGATGATGATGATGATGATGATGATGATGATGATGATGATGATGATGATGATGATGATGATGATGATGATGATGATGATGATGATGATGATGATGATGATGATAAAACATTATTTCTTTACCTTTTCTCCCCCTCCCCAATCCCCTCATACTCCCAGGCCGTGCAGTAAAGAGGGCCCTCCCCCTTATTATGAAGAGAATGGCCAGGCGCTAAGCAGAATAACTAAAAAGTTTAACTGGATTTCACCTTCACTAAATAATGATTATTATTTTCTCTACTTTTTGAGTCATCTCTTTTTGTGTGTGTGTGCATCGACCATGTTGGTTATGCTGTTGATGTTGCTGTTGTTATTGATATGTTTATGTTGTTGTTGTTGTTTTTGTTGTGTTGTTGTTGTTGTTGTTGTTGTTGTTGTTGTTGTTATTGTTGTTGTCGCTGTTGTTGTTGTTGTTGTTGTTTTTGTTGTTGTTTTGGTAATATTAAAAATATATTTTTGTTTAAATATTTTGTTACTTCAATGCGATCCGACAACAGAACCTGAGCAACATAAAAGAAAAATTGTTACCTTAAAATGTTTTTCTACACCCCAAACACAAATCAAACTGGAGAACTCGCATCTAGATTTACATTTCGTTAGTTCAAAGCCACCGCACTTTGAAAATACTCTTAAAGACTTCTTTTTCACAATTGGAAAATGAGCTGTATAACCTATTCAACATGCTTAATTACACTTTACAACTTTGTTACCAAGCAATTCAAGATTGCAGTTCAAGATTTAAAAGGAGACTCTTATAGACTCCAATTCTTTTAATTTTACATTTGCTGGTATAAGAAAGCTGTAAAACTATTGTGACAAGTTGTAAGCTATAAGTTATAGCCATAGGGTAAAAAATGAAATATCAATTGAAATAAAACTTTACCAGAAAATTACACACGTATACCACAAGTATGCCACATTTCGTGTCCATTATCAAGGAACATTTGAGTACATATTTCCTTATTGGTTGCCCTATTGTTTTTTTACCAGAAAACCTTGATAATTATACTATCCAATGTATCATTTCATTACATTTCCCATTATCTCATCACTTAGGTGCATAGTTGTACAATGTTAATTGAAGTTTCTGTTTATGATAATAAAGGTTTTTCTTATCATACCTTAAAAAGTAATTCCAAATGGCATGGGTACTCTAATAAATTAAACACATCTTTCACTTACTACAGTACCTAAAAAAACAAATAAATGAAAAAATCTAAGTTCTTGGACAGCTGAATGTTATTTTTTTATTTTGAACTTTCAAAAGACATAGGTTGGCACATAATAATGATATGAAGTACGAATTATAGACATAAAAAAGAAAAAAAATATTATTTCATTACGGGCGAGCATAACAGTTACTTAAAGTGCGTGCATAAAGTAATATTATGTTGTCGAAGAAATTAGTTCTTAAAGTTGAAAAATATCGAGTGGCAGTGGAGTAGACAAAAAAAAAGATGTGAAGGTTTATTGCGTTTACATCAAACTGAGTTTTACACAATAAAACCAGCATAATTATAATAGTTTTCATGTTCGCTTTAAACTGAATTTCACACAACAACAACAAAAACTAAGAGGTTGTTTTTCTTTTTTACGACAAAGTACTGTTATACATTATGAAACCATATGAAACAACTGACATTTTCACATCAAATGAGTTTATAAAATCCGAATTTCAGTGTTTTCATTTTTTACGCCAAACTGAGTTTTACATTAAAAAAACGATTTAAGAGGAAGAGTTTTTCTAATCAAGACAAACTACTGCATTACACTATGAATTATTATTATTATTATTATTATTATTATTATTATTATTATTATTATTATTATTATTATCATTATTATTATTATTATAAACGCACGAATGAAAAAAAAAAAACTTTACATGAAATGAAATTAAGATCCAAGTTATTTCACTAATGACGGGTGCATAAAGTAATGTTGGGCTATTCTGCTAGTTTATCAGTTTTTAAATGACAATCTAAAACAGTCGGACGTTTTTAACATCTACCCATTGAGCTAAGACTATAGACGGGCTAAAATGCTTTTGCCGAGCACAGCACTTTTCGCAATCACAGTGTGTGGCTGCACCTTGAGCCATAAGACCCTCACTTCTCTGATGGGTGACTTCCAGTAGAGTAAAAAATCTGTCGCTGGATATTTTTTTTTTTATTTGTTTAGGCCAAATTAGGCCAAAGCCAAATTAGGCCAAAGCCAAATTAGGCCCCCTAAAAAGGCAAATTAAGGTTCACCGCGAGCGCAAAGCTGGGAGTGAGGGTTTTATCTCCACTTACAGAAGCTTCCTCTCTGTCTCATGGTGGACGCGTTGCTTAGCCTATCTAGTCTATAAATAGAATATCACTGGCTCTACTTCAAGTTCAAGGTGAAATCACGTTATTTCTCTAGTTAAAATAACTTATTGCTCCCAACAATTAAGTAAATTGTATTAAATTGGTTGTGATTTTCCCTATAAATAATATTGCACAATTTTCTCTGAGACTTCACTAGAGGAACCACCAAGTTTTATGCTAATATAGTTTTTGTTTTAAAAAATAAGCATAGTGCTAAATAATGCCAACATTCAGATTACTTTGAAATGGCGCATTCACAGACAGTTTCGGAACGTCAATAGAATTCATGAATTTCTAATTTATATTCAAGTTAGCTCAAAACCTAAAATATAGCAGGCAGTGTCATTGTAATAAACAAACATTGCATTAAGGATTAAAGTGAGGTATCTCATCAAAGTACTGAGCACAATTAGGACAGTTTATATTATTAGGGTAGTATGCTAGTGGGCGTATAGGCTGAACAAATATTACTCTCCGAGAACCATTCTGTACTAAATATTAAACAAATATAAACGTGATAGGTCACTGTCACACTTGTTATACAACTATGTGTTCACTTAAGTGATTTTGGCGACTTTGCCTGTTGTTTTGGAAAGCCGCAGGACTCACTAATTTTAAGCTTTGCTGCTTAATCTAATATTGTAAGTACAACGTCATCGTAAGATTATACCTCGTCTAGAGAAATGATAGGGAAAGCCCCTGAGGTAGAACACCGGCTTCCGATGCAGGAGGTCCGTGGTTCGAGCCTCAGCGATTTCGCCCCCTACTGGTTTGGTCGGTGTCAGTTTAATGTGATCAGCTAAGACAGGAACCATGGTATCCCCACCCTGTCTCATGTGTGGCAGCACATACAATTTTCAGACTTTAGTCTTGGGGCCCGTCCACAATATAGTATATGTAGTTCTGACGTTGGAGGTTAAACCAACTCAACTCACTTAAGGTATTTTAAATAGGAAGTCTTTATATGAGTAGCTGTAAGCTGCCGTGACGTTGCACTTACGACACCAAGGTTCCAGGAAACCTTTCTTGGACACTTAATAGCAAACACCAATTTACAACATAATTATCGCCTTTCGTACCCTCAACAGAACTGATAATAACTTTACGTTATAAAATAAAGAATAGCAAATTTATGTCGCATGCTAAGTTTATCACAGAACAATCACAGCTCATAAATATTTCTTTTTTTTTTATACAAATTCAAACCGATACGAAAATATTCTTCCAACTGTTTGTTGTGGGTTGTTGTTTTTCTTTTATACGATGAACTCCTACTTAAGCCTGTCACGTTAAACTGACTCCAGGAGGGTACATTTGCTCTCCTCTCAAGGAGAAAAAATGCCTCGATCATGACAAGTATATCACAAAATATACTAAAGGAGTGGACATGTTATGTGAAAATGTATATTCAATTTACCCAAATATTTCCAGACTTATGTCTTCATTTACCTTATCTGTGGGACCGTCCTAATATAAGCGCTCCTACTGTTGTACAGCATTCTAATGACTTCATTTACCTTACTATTGGGACAGACCTTGTACATTATATTATTGAGCGACCATACTGTCCTATACAGGGTTGTGTATGAAGTCGAGGATAACTAAATACTACTCAGATATCACATTATTTCTGTTGAAGAAATGGTACTCTATATTGAGCGACGTGGATGAACTCAAGTGCGCTGACATCATTGACCCATAATACCCATAAGCATCGAGTGTTTGATTACTATTTATAATGTGCAGTGTTCCAAATGAATGATTTGTTCAGTCTCTGAAATCACATAAAAAGTAAATCCCTAGGAGAAGTTAAACCAACATACGTTTAATTTTTACATGTAAATCAACGGATTTTAAAGCTGTGATGAGAGGAATAAAATAATGAATAATATTGTACTTTTTTTTAAAGAAAACATAACACATGTTTATCCTACTAAAATTTTTCGGCCCGACGTGTATAATGCCACAAATGCCTTACTTCACACAACAAATTTTGACAGAAATCATTTATTTTAAGAAGACTTTAGTCCTAATAGGTTTACAACTCTTACCCATTACGCATTACATCACATACATGTTGTGCGTGTTGAAAAAGCTGTTGAGCTAGCACCTCTTTCTATTGAAATGCACAAGAATTATTTTGAAAATTCTCCGAAATTCTCCAAAAAAGTGCGCACACAAAAAAGGCCATAATTTTTGCAATTTAAAAAGGTTAATGTATGCAAATTATGAGGACTTCTTAAGACTAAATGTAAGCTGCCACAACAAGATTCTTACGGCCCAAAGGTATATTTTTCTAATCTCTATGTAACCTGTCCTAGGTTAATAAGTAATAAGTAAGTTAGTAAGTAAAACACTAAGATTCTAATTTAAACGTTTCGCGATCGATTCCTGATAAGGTTTGAATAGCTCTGCTTCCTACTGTCTGCATCAATGTCAGTATAACGTGACTAATTGTAACAGAAATGCTGGTGTGATCGCCTTGTGTATCAGGATGTAAATAACTATTGTCAGACATTAATCTTGGCACCAGTCCCCGTGTAAAATACGAACAAATACATAAGCAGCAATAGAGAGGAAACAGTGGTGTATTAACAGCAATGGAATCAAGCGTAGAAGCACCGTCGGTTTTTTCCATAGCTTCAAGACAGTCAAGTAGCAAGCATTGGGACGAAATGAAATTAAATTTGCAACATGCACTTACACATCAATCCGTCTCTCTCTATCTGTCTCTCTGTCTCTTTCTCTCTCTCTCTCTCTCTCTCTCTCTCTCTCTCTCTCTCTCTCTCTCTCTCTCTCTCTCTCTCTCTCTCTCTCTCTCTCTCTCTCTCTCTCTCTCTCTCTCTCTCTCTCTCTCACACACACACACACACACACATACACACACTCAAGTTTTAATATCACGGGTTTGGGATACAACATTCAATATACGGAAAAGCATAAATTAAAGAGACATAAAAGTGCTTCGAAATTCTACATTGATTTTCTGTTGGTGTTTCTTTGATCGAACAATATGTTTCAATTCTTTCTGTTTCAGTCTCTGTCTCTCTTTCTCTCTCTCTATCTCTCCCCTCCTTTCTCTCTAATCTATCTTTTTATTTAAATATCTATCTATCTATCTCATGTCCCTCCTCGGTATTATTATTTAAATTGTAATTAAAGAATCTACAGAAAAGTATTATTATAACGTGCCTTAAGAGAAGAAAAGAAAAGAAAATAACAAAACAAAGTAAAACATCTCTTTTAATTCCTCTGCTTCTTCATATTATCCAAAGTCCCTTAACCTGTATTGGTGTACCAACTCACTATATTCCGTGAGATTATCTCCCTTTACAGCCTAGACTTTGTAAGGTCAAGACTATCCATTTCTAGAATGTTTTACCTCTACTGCTCTATCCGAAAAAGTCTTACATGCAAAATAATGATGCCCAGCTGAGGTTTGAATCCCTACCTCATGCTCGACAATCCAGCTCGTTATTTTGTGAGCTATCAACCCCCCCCCCCCCCCCAGTTTCTGTCAGTATAGAAATGAATTTCATCAACCCAGTTGTGTAATATTATCCTTTCTCATCTCTAAGACACTAAAGATTTAGACTATTATTTTTAGAAACAAGATAGGATATTAAACTATTGGAGTGACTGGATTGACGGCTTAATTCCTATGTTGATAGTTACTAGTAAATTGTTTATAATATGCTTTCGAGTAATCTGTTCAATTACATCCATTAGAAAAGTGATTTGACGAAGAGTTACAGAAACAAAGGAAAAAGACATTGAGTCGCAATTTCAACGTCACCTTAGCTTACGAAATGGCTTAAGACTTTGTTTTCGTATAACTTAAGACGAGTCGTAAGCTTACCACGGTATTGTACTTACGAGCCACGATCTCTAACTCTGGTTTTAGCTGGTACATCAAGAGAATTTCCTTTAGGTAACATCATAAGACACCACTTGACACCATTTCATATGTATGCTGATGACACCCAGCTTTACAAATCCACCACTCCTGATCAAATTCCATCAATGATATCAGATCTTAGAGTCTTGTATTGTAGATGTTAAAGCTTGGTTAACAGTCTTGGGGGTCGTCCACAATATAGCCTATATAGCGCTGATGTTCGAACGTTAAACCAGCTCAACAATAACGACAACATTAAGTACAGAGACGGACATTTTTTTAAGTAACCAAAAAATGACACCATTCCGTTTATGCTTACTGAACGTCTCTCAAGTTTTTCAGCAAAGTGGAATACTTCTTTGAGAAATCTCGTTCCCAATTAATAATGCATTATTGGTGCACATGGTGAATATATGTTTGCCCTCTAGTGGAAGGAAGTAAATTGCAATGCCAAATTTGTTCAGGGTGTGAACAAATATATCACAAACTAAACAGAATTCACAAACGAATGACACGCTCTATTCTGCCCATAAATATAACATGACAATCAAGTATTGTTTTAATAGCTTCTCCTTTTCCAATTAAAAAAAAACCAAGATAAATTGGAAGGAAAGGTCATAATATATTCTTTGAAAAATAGTATTTATATATTATTTTTGCCTTTTTAGTCCATCGCAAATGCTTTTAAGATAAATCCAGTGTAGATGTGGTTAAGTTCTGTTTCTTTTGTGTATTTTTCTTATGTTGTATTAGTTGTATGTAAGTGGGTGAATGTATTAACATTGTAAGGCGCCTAGGGCCCACATTGTGGGGAGTGGGCGCCCTATAAATGCCGGTTTTAGCTGGTACATCAAGAGAATTGAGTGATGCTGAAAAAACTGTTCGGCTTATTCTATTAAGTTGTTTTGTTTTTTTTCTACGAGAACATTTAGTACACAGACAATGTCAGTTTAATGTGACCGGCTGAGACAGGAGTCATGGTATCCCCCGCCCTGTCTCGTGTGTGGCAATACATATAATTGTCAGACGTCAGTCTTGGGGGTCGTCCACAATATAGCCTATATAGCGCTGATGTTCGAACGTTAAACCAGCTCAACAATAACGACAACATTAAGTACAGAGACGGACATTTTTTTAAGTAACCAAAAAATGACACCATTCCGTTTATGCTTACTGAACGTCTCTCAAGTTTTTCAGCAAAGTGGAATACTTCTTTGAGAAATCTCGTTCCCAATTAATAATGCATTATTGGTGCACATGGTGAATATATGTTTGCCCTCTAGTGGAAGGAAGTAAATTGCAATGCCAAATTTGTTCAGGGTGTGAACAAATATATCACAAACTAAACAGAATTCACAAACGAATGACACGCTCTATTCTGCCCATAAATATAACATGACAATCAAGTATTGTTTTAATAGCTTCTCCTTTTCCAATTAAAAAAAAACCAAGATAAATTGGAAGGAAAGGTCATAATATATTCTTTGAAAAATAGTATTTATATATTATTTTTGCCTTTTTAGTCCATCGCAAATGCTTTTAAGATAAAAAAAAACCAAAACATAAAACACACTAGGATAAAAACGACAGCCATAATTTACCGATTATGCATATATTTGTGTCTGTCTGTCGGCGTGACTCTCTCTCTCTCTCTCTCTCTCTCTCTCTCTCTCTCTCTCTCTCTCTCTCTCTCTCTCTCTCTCTCTCCCTTTTTCTCTCTTAGGGAGCAAAGCATGTAGAAAAGAATATAAATATTTTTCGATATGGACCTTTGTTTTAAACCCAAACACGAAAAGGTACAATTATGATAAAGAAATTCTTATCTACAATCACAGCATCTGTGTTATACGTTAATCGATCAGTAATTTCCGAAAGAAAGACAACTTCCGAGTCCACATGAATTCTCCAGCGCTACAGTCAGGATCTGCAAATATACAAGAGTTATCCTCCGTCGTCGTGAATAATGTATAAATAGAAGCAATAGCTAATGTTGCGTGCACCAATTTCCAAGAAATCCCGATTCTTTTCCGTTTGACAAAGTTGTTTTTTAGTAGATTGTATCGCACTGGATTCTTTAGAACCTAAAGCGCGCGATGAGCGTATTATATTAACACGTGTCTAAGACAACGGGATATGTAGTGGTTGTCAATCTGCGATGTGATGACGCAAGAATCAAGGTCGATCAGTGCCTCTCATAGTCGCATAAAGAAGAGACTTCAGATGTGTTTGCAGAGGTGGCATAGTCGTCGCCCTGGGGAGGGTGGGGTAAGAAAAGTTAATGTGAATAGGGGGGAGGGGGAAGTAAACGTTAAAAAAATAAAGATTATAAAGACAAACTTACAGCGATATAGAATAAATTGATTCGTGTTTAATGTGAATAAGTGAAGAGAGGAAAGGATAGGAAGAGAGAGAGAGAGAGAGAGAGAGAGAGAGAGAGAGACAGACAGGTAGATAAAGAAAAACTGAGACAGACACAGGGAGAGAGAGAGAGAGAGGGAGGGAGAGAACGTAAAACGGGAGGGGGAAATGCAGAGGCACAGAGACAGAGACAGAGAGAGCAAGATAGAGAGACAAAGAGACAAAAATAGAGTCAGAGAGGCAGAACTACAGAAAGCCCAACACACAGTTAAATGGTGCCACAGTTTAAGAAAAAAAACTAACTAAAAATTATATGCATCTATATAACAATTTTAATTCAACTATGATAAATAATTCCTATGAACATTTATGTTTGGTCGCGAAGGACCAAATACAACGTTAAAGACGTCGAAACCCCGCCAACAATTGAATAAAATGACAAATTTAATATAACGATACCTAGCATTAGCAGTTTAAATGATATCATAAAAAGAACTGACAATTATTTAAATCTTACCTTCTCTATCTTCTCATCCAGCATTCTAAAGAACTCAATCTGGCTCTTCGTCACACTGCGCATAAGAAAAAGATAAGAAATAAATAAATAAATCGATGTATCAACAACATCAATACCAACAACACAACTATCTAAAGATGCATTTAATAAACATAACAACAACAAAATAAGTAAACCAACCAGACAATTAATTTAGAAGGCTAGCAATCTTCCAATTAACCAATCAATCATATAATCAAGCAATATAGCAGATAGGCAGGCAATCGATATTCAGTCACTTAAATTAATCAATCCACCCACCAATCAAACAAATAAGAAAATGTTCAACCATTTAATCAAGCCGTAATCAATCAATCAATTATTCAGCAATTAAATCAAGCAACCAATCAACCAACAAATCGATTTAATAAAACTACTTAATCTATCAATGCATTAATAATTCAATCCACCGATTTAAGACATTTAAGAATCAATCAATTGGTCAATTGATCATACTCTACTTACTGGACAATTTTAGATGCCGTCAAAGACTTGAAATCTTTCATGCCAGTTTTGGTCTGAGAAAAAAGAAAACAGTGGATACAAAATATGACTTAGTAAAGAGTGCAAAAAGCATTTTTAAAGTTTTGATTAATTTGATATTATTATAATTTATTATTATTATTATTATTTTTATTATTATTATTATTATTATTATTATTATTATTATTATTATTATTATTATTATTATTATTATTATTATTATTATTA
>RQTK01001027.1:68325-75825 GCA_003991915.1 Elysia chlorotica | reverse complement strand
CTTTTCGGGGGACTTTTTGTCTCCACCGGACGCCAAATTCCCGCCGCCAAAATGTTTCTTCTTTTTGGCGCTTTGCGGCTGCGCACTGGGCGAGGACGTGACGTCACCACCTCCCTGCTGCTGCTTCTCCCCGACATTCCCGCCCCCGACCTTGTTATTCCCGCCAACAATTCCTCCGCTGTTGGATTTCCCTCCCCCGTTGCGGCTGTTCTTTTTACTGGCTTTGCCGCTGTTACTGTTACTATTTCCACCCGCTCCAGCTCCACTGCTATTGTTCTTTTTGAGATCCACATCTGAGTTGTCTGGAGAGCGCAGACGACTTTTCCCGCACCCCATGGTCTGCGGGACATGCGCAGAAGCACCCACAACACACATGGGGCCGGAAACAGCGGCAACTGGTCACGTGTTGCCTTGCCTCCAATCAGCGCCGACTTTCTGGACAACGAGAGTGATGACGCTTTAACAAAGTCCTAGTGAAGCTCTTGTTGGCGTAGGGTCTTGGAGAGTCATTTCTCCTTCTTGCGTTAGAACCTGGTAGAGAGAAGAATTTTTAAAAGAGATTTAAATTTTAAATAAAATTTGTATTATTGTATAAGAACGTACAACTCATCACAAAATGGAATGGGATCGACTACATATATACAATATCATACGAATATACACAAGAGGATTGATTTCAGGGCACATTTTTAAAGAAAAGGAAACCTGCGAAAATTGCACGATGTGTGTCTGAATCATTGACGAAATGACTTGAAGTAAAGTCATGTAGGTAAATAAAACTCCGGTTTTAAGAATCCAAAAAGAAAGGATATTATTGAATTTTACCATTCCTTCTTCAAACAGCATAGGTAAAATGTTCCCTAAAAATTGCCGTTTAGGCTAATTTCTTGTCATCAGTCCATAAAAAGTGTATATAAAGAAATGCATTGTTTTAAACAGTTACTCGTCAAAAGTGTGACAAGTTATATCTTTATTATTGTTTTTTTTTCTTGTTTTGGTGTTGTTTGGTTGTTTTTTTGTTTTTGTTTAATTTGTTTTGTTTTGTTTTTGTGTTGGTGTTTTTTTGGGGGGGGGGGGGGGGGGGAGTTGTTTTTGTTTTTGTTTGTTTTTTTTGCTCTAGTTAAACAAACGCCAAACCGGATTTTAAAAAGAGTGAGATTTTCAATGTACAAATCAACATTTTTTAAAGCAATGTTTTGCTAAAAGGTGCAGCACACAATGAGGTTTCATTCCTTTTTTCTATAAAGATTTAACTATTATTAAAACTCGTCGTTTTTAAAAGCCTAATCATATGAATGTGGATTTTTAATTCTGCTTTTAAAATTGGTAATCCACGCCTTTTTTACAATCATTTTGGTTGTTCCTCAAAATTTGCTTTATCATTCGAATATTGATTTTTTTATTCATTCATTCATTCATAGATTTATTGATTTTCCCATTGATCTCTTTTTTTGCTCACAAATCCTCCCGCTTGTCTCCTCTAGTTCAGTGGAAGAGGAAGTGAGTGAGTGAAGATAAAAAAATGAGGATGGTTTGTAAAAGTACACTTTCATTCAAGCAAAAATAGCAACAAGCCTGAGGCACGCTTTTCCACTTTCTTTAGTGTGTGTGTCTTCAATTTTTTGTTTTGTTTTTTGTTTGTAATATTAACGAAGAACCTTTCTCGCAGACAAAGTGGCATTTTCAGGGAGATCACAAAGAAAAAGGAAAGACAATACACAATCTAGAGAAGGAATAGGTCCATAATACCATCGCTGAGTTATTTTTGCCACAACGGCAGTGAACCTGTGTTTGGAGTAGAAAGGGGATCCACATTTCCTTGGTTGAATTTACATACAGGGAAAGACTGTGGTGGTTATGACTTGAACGGTGAAATGGTGAAACAGACTTGTTGTGGATTTTGTGTGTGTATGTGTTTAAAAGAAATATAAACTTAACAGACGGTAAAATTATATATATATGCATAATGTAGTCCTATATTTAAAAAGAAAATGTTAGCCGATTAAACGACATGGAAACTTGAATATATATTCTTTTTTAATTTAGAGTTGCATCTATAAAACCAAGCTAAAAGTGTATTTCGGTATATGTCGGTGTGGTGTTGTTTGATTTATATGTAATTGTCATAAGTCAATATTTATGAACCAAGGTTAGATAGACTATAATATCGAGGACGAAAATGAATGGGATGGTGATATTGCTACTGCTAATGAGGCTGATGCTGCTGAAAATGATGATGATGATGATGATGATGATGATGATGATGATGATGATGATGATGATGATGATGATGATGATGATGATGATGATGATGATGATGATGATGATGATGATGATGATGATGATGATGATGATGATGATGATGATGATGATGATGATGATGATAATGGTGATATAATGTATACTAACAAAGCATTATACGTCCATGAAACTAAAAACAACATATCTGTAACCACCATGAAGATTCCTTTTTCGGACAGATATTTAGGCTTACGACACTTAAAGTAATTTTGCGTAGACGAAAAAAAAAAAATAATAATAATAATAACAATCTCAACCCGGAATGGATTTTCATCCAAAAAGAACAAATTCTAATTGCCTCGGCGGCCCAGACTATCCCCAATCATTTATCGTTTATCTCCTATCGCGCCGCCAGAATTGGGACTAATGTATCAATCTCCAGGTAATAGAGATATAGCGATCAGCGGCCAATATCAAATCAAAGACGTAAGGTAAAGAACGTAATCTGCAACGGTGTGCAATCATAGCTGTCTACTAGACTTACGGAGCTAATGAACGATCAGAAAACCCCAACATGCCTAATGGTTATGGTTATGTCACACCTCCTCTTGTGGAACGCAAAGCTTGCTATAGCATGGAACGCCTGCAGGCACCGAACCCCAGCCACTCACAGCTAATGGTAAGAGCGCAAGCTCATTCTACGCTTTGCCGCAGGCTTGGGTAGATACATTTTTTATTGAGTCACGTTCGGAAATTAGCATTGGTGGAGAATGAGGGAGGTTGGGAGAGATGTATATAGGGAGAGAAGAGAGAGAGAGAGAGAGAGGAGGTCTAGAAATGAATAGGAAGGGAGACAGAGACAGACAGAGGGAGAGAGAGAGAGACAGACAGACAGACACAGACAGACAGACAGACAGACAGACAGACAGACAGACAGACAGACAGACAGACAGACAGACAGACAGACAGACAGACAGACAGACAGACAGACAGACAGACAGACAGACAGACAGACAGACAGACAGACAGACAGACAGAGAGAGAGAGAGAGAGAGAGAGAAAGAAATAGGGATGGAGGGATAGATTGGTGGATTTTTTGAATGATTGATTGATGTTTATTGGTTCGTTGGGCTTCTCGCCATATACAAACTTGACAAGAATAGTTTCAACACTTGCTGAAAATATATGGCAATAATTATTTGAATAAAGATAATTGTTTGACATTAACACATTTAATCTTCTTCTATTTCTAATTGAAAGGTATTTAAGAGGGATGAACAGGGTTCGAATATCCTCGTATGCTTTACAAATCATTAGATAGTGGTATTCATCTTCTTTTTATAAATTGCATAGTGGGCACATTTGCAGTGAAGTATCTTTAGAATATCTGAATTTTTGCCAATTTATCTCTGATGCACCAAGTCTCAAGTCCAAGTGTTGCTAAAACAGTTTTTAGGTTAGTTGAGAGAAAGAGAGAGAGAGAGAGAGAGAGAGAGAGAGAGACAGACAGACAGACAGACAGACTGACAAACAGACAGACAGACAGAGACAGAGATAGGCAGGGGGTGGAAAATATGAAGATTGAGAGAGGGATAAAGAGATGTATAGAAAGAGAGAGGGGTAAAGAGAGGTAGAGAAAGAGGGAGATAAAGAGAAGAGAAAAAGAGAAAAGGAAGAGAGAGAGATTGAGAAAGAGACAGAATGCTAGGAGCTGATTCCCCCACCCAATTCATAATTATTATGTTGCTGTGTATCTTTATATCTCTCCATTTCTCTATTTTTCCATAGACCTCTATCTATTAATATTTATTGAAATTTTATATTTACATCTAAATCGAATCTACCTAACGGGTGCAGTAAGATCGATATTCGGATTTTCCCCATCCACTTTATTCCAAACTCATGTGCAAGTCAATCTCTACGAATCCTTACACCGACTTGGATCGTTCTCCCTATCTCTCTATTCATCTATTTCTATCTTTCAATTCGTTGAAGAACATTATTGAGGGCTGCTCATATAAATGTTAATGGATTTACTGTAATCCTTTTTAACTTACTAAAATATATGTAGGTTAACCTAGCAAAATTATTTCTGCATTTATATCTCTACCTCCCCATGTATCTATATTTCGATCATTCTCTTTTTGGCGATTTTCGCTCACTCGCTAAATAATTACACCTTGTCTTTCTCTCTTTCTCTCTCTCTCTCTCTCTCTCTCTCTCTCTCTCTCTCACTCTCTCTCTTTCTCTCTCTCTCTCCCATTGACTCACTCTCTCACTTCCTCTCTCTCTCACACACACACACTGCCCCTCTCTCTCTCTCTCTCTCTCTCTCTCTTTCTCAATCTCTCTTCTCCCACTCCCCGCTGCATTAACTCTTAACTTATCAAATATCCTTATAAACTTATTCTCTTTTACCTTTCTCTCTCCCCCACCTTCATAGACAACCTACGACCAACTAGACCTGGTGGGTCACAATGCCCTAGACTTTGTGCACTGATGTCTGCCCTTCTTTCATATTAAACATTGTGACCTCAGAGGAAAAAGATTTATTATTAATAATTTTGCGATTTTTGTTTTTGTGTGTCTAAGCTTAAATTTGTTTGTTTGTTTTCTTTAGTTTTGTTAAAAGAAAATCTTTCACCTTAAATATGATTGTATGGCATTCGATCATAGAATGAAGTATAGCTCATGGGTAAATTAAAGCACTCCTCTGGTCATAGCGTAAAGTGTTCAGGTAAAGGGCAGAAGGTGTAGGTGTAATCTTCGCTTTGGTCATTTTGTTGTTGTTCTTGTGTTGTTCCTGCTGCTGTTATTGTGCTCTTTATTGTTGTGATGTTGTTGTTGGTTTTTTTGTCTATTTGGTAGTCGTTAAATCTGTCGGTCTTCCGACTGAGACAGAAGTCATGGTATCCCCGCCCTGTCTCGTGTGTGGCACCACATAAAGTTGTCAGACGTCAGTCTTGGGGCCCGTCCACAATATAGCCTGTATTGTGCTGATGTTTGACGTTAAACCACCTCAATTCAACTCAACGCAATCAGCAAATTTCATTTTCACATGGGCAAGCACGGGTGTCCGTGTTTAGCGAGGGGGTAGCATTTGGTCTCGCAATAAGCAGGTCTGCGGTTCGAAACCCACGATCGACCAGGTCCGATTTCGCCCCCGGCTGATTAGATCGGTGTCAGTTTAGTGGGACCTGCTGAGACAGGAGTCCATGTCTCTCCAAAAGTTAATGTTCGGGGTAGAGAAACGGAGGTCCACGGGGGTCGAATATCAGGAAGTTCTCCCGACCCCCAACCACCTATTTTCTTTTGATGACTTCAGAAAATTGGGGCAAAATAAACTAACGAAACATCACACAGTTTGCTGATGCAGAAAATTAATATGGATGACCTTGATTGTAAACCTACGATCAAACACAATCTATGAGTCCTAATTCATCACCTACTAATTAGGTCTGTGTCGGTACAATGTGACCGGCTGAGACAGGAGTCATGGCATCCCCGCACTGTCTCTGTGTTGCAGCACGTAAAACTATCAGACGTTAGTCTTGAGACTCTGCCAACGACGTGACCTTGCTGCTGACGCTAGACGTCAAGAGGTGAGTTGAGTTGGTTTAACGTCCAACGTCAGCACTTTATAGGCTATATTGGAGACGTCAAAAGGAAGGATCATCAACTCACGAAGCTCCTATACCCTTGTGTACAATTTCACTGAATCAAAGCTTATGATAACAACTCTTCAGGGTTTTTTTTAACCAATTGGCGTTTTTCGTTTTTATCCTGTGTCATTTTATAGCCTTCCTTTCAAGGAATTATTCTAGTATCGATTATCTCTGGGGATTTGGGGGAGGGAGGGGGGAGGGGTAGAGGCCGTAAGACAGAAAGAGAGAGAGAGAGAGAGAGAGAGAGAGAGAGAGAGAGAGAGAGAGAGAGAGAGAGAGAGAGAGAGAGAGAGAGAGAGAGAGAGAGAGAGAGAGAGAGAGACAGTCTCTCTCTCCTTCCACCACTCTGTCTCTCACCCACCCTTCTCGCATTTAACATTTCCGAGGCCAACCACCAAATAAGACAACCTACATAATTACTAATGATAGCATTACATAAACAAAAACACTAATATTAATTATTTCCGCCC
Source organism: Elysia chlorotica (assembly GCA_003991915.1). Taxonomy (NCBI): domain Eukaryota; kingdom Metazoa; phylum Mollusca; class Gastropoda; family Plakobranchidae; genus Elysia; species Elysia chlorotica. The sequence goes on along the minus strand of RQTK01001027.1, from coordinate 69,449 downwards.
TGACTTTAAAATAACATTCTGAGAACTCTAACTAAACCAAAAGAATTAAACACCTTTTTCCAATTAACAAAGAAGAAGTTACAACGCAGATACGCCTAGACGAATAATAAACATTGATTAAACCAAATATAGCTACAGCATACAGAAAACGCCTAGACGAATAAACACTTTTTGATTGAAATAATAATTATGAAGATATAGAAGCAATGTTCGAATATAAAGAGAAATGATTGTGGTTATGAAAGGATCTAGATTGGGCTAAAAATATGATTATTTCGTGTCCTAATAAGAGGAAGTTTCTGTAGCTACATCGATAAAAAGGCAGATTAAACTTTGTTTTTATCTCAGGTTATTGATTTTGTAGGCTAACGTAATCTAAATTTTTAATTTAGACCCATATTAAATTATGTTATTGTTTGAAATGGTTCGTTGTGTGCAAAATCGATGAAATTATGAATTAGTTATTTTATTTTTAAAATATCTCTCTGTCTGTGCCTCTTGCACACTAACCACAAGTAGCCCTCTTTCCCTTCTCCCTCCTCTCTCAACATTTTTCTATACGTCTCCGTTTCTCCTTTCCCCCATACCATAATTACCTATGTCTATTTCTGTCTCTCTCCTTTCCTGTCTGTCTGTTTGTCTCCCTCTGTCTCTTTGTCTCTCTTTCTCTCTCTCTCTCTCTCTCTCTCTCTCTCTCTCTCTCTCTCTTTGAAATTTTATTCTCTCCTCTCAAATTTCCTCGGCCAACAACCAAACATTGCATGCCAAATATCACAATTTATAATAACATTAAGCTAACAACAAAACCTTTTTCTCGCAATGACTGTCAAAATAAAATTCCCACAACGCTAATCAAACTAAAGGGATAGAGATACTTATTTGTGATGTAAACATAGATAGCTTGACATAATTATTAGTTATATTCACGACGATATATGTATTTGGATTGCCCATTTTGGTGGTTGATTGCGGAAATGTAAAATGGGAGAACGTGAGTAGGAGAGAGAAAGACAGAAAGTGAGAGTGAAAGAGAAAGAGAGAGAGACAGAGAGAGAGAGAGATAGAGAGAGAGAGAAGAAGAAGAAGAAGGAGAAGAAGGAGAAGAAGAAGAAGAAGAAGAAGAA